>JARPMJ010009069.1:0-29946 GCA_033366665.1 Phoxinus dragarum | reverse complement strand
GTAGTGTAGGCCTACTTCAAATAACTTAAAATAAACTTCATAGAGTAGGCAATGTTTACATAAACACTTTTTGTTATAGGCTACTAGTTGAAACTCTATCTATTTAACATCCTGATCAATCAGACTACATTAATCCGGATACATTTGAAAACGCAGTTTTCGTACAGACGGAAAAATACATGAAGTTCCTGAAAGTAAGTTAGGGAGGAGTGAGCCAGAGCCAATCGAATCTTTCAATCAACAGCCTGAGTATAAGCAGCCGCTTACCTCTCTCTAGCATCAGCTGTTCCAGTATCCCTCCACCTCCCAAACTCCACCTTTACCTTGCCCTTCAATTATCATATCCTACATTTAGCCACTGGGGGGTATATCAGAGCTCGAGTTGAAGCTGTTTCATCGAGCCCCTCTTCAGTGGACAGCAAGCCAAATAAGTTTAACCTAATATCTTAAAGATTTCATGGGCAAACAAACTTGTTAAATAATAAAGTTATAAAGCAGGATAATTTTATTTAGCAAAATATCTCACCATTCACTGATCAGCTCACACTGACTCACCATATGTTTGGTCTAAAGTCATATACAGCAAATGTGAGTAAACTTTCTGTCATCTTTGCAGGACTGTGATGTGAAGAGTGTGCAAAGTAAAATTTTTTGCAACAGTGTGAAAATGAATAGCACATAACAGGCACAATACTGGTAGCCTATAAACATGAATATTTATTGGTATAATGACCAACCTTACGTCATCGTATTTAAATACCTCCATTTTGACAGTCCTAACGTGAAAACGACATTTTCAAATTTATCCACTTTGAAGAGCGTTTTCATTAAAAAAAAACGCAGTCTCAGTGTCGACGGAAGGCCAAAACAGAGAGAAAAATTAAAACGTATTAGTGTGGACATGGCCTTTGTGTTGAAATATTGGCTATGATCTGTTTGTCCTTGGTAGCCTACTGTTGTTGAAACTGTAAGAAGACTCCGGAACATCAATAGTGTGTCTGAGGTTAGATTACAAAGATATGCTAGCATAGAGGCATTTATTATGCTTTCTGTTATTGGAAAAGTTCTTATAAGCTGAATGGCATCATATAATTTAATAGAAGATCGTAATGTTCCTGAGGTGCGCTCTCTGAACCTCCTGGCCTATAACTGAAATACCAAGTGTAACGAGAATCAACAACCACTAGCTTGCTTTCCTAATGAAATCATTTGAGCCTTCTCACCCTGTCTCTCTCACTCATCGGTCACACATCTATTTAGGTAAATCTTATTTTTAGATGCTCATCTGATGCAAGATCACTCCCAGAAGTATGTTCAGATTCACATATTCAGCAGATTCAATCATTCAACAACTTTCACTAGGACTAACAGCAAGAGATGTAATGAAAATGTAATTGAGATGATCATAATTGCACTTTATACCAAAAAAATGTTTTTACTGCATGTAATGACAAAGACATGTTGCTCTGAAGATGGTGCTAAGTTAATAAGCTAATCTGATTTACAACTCCTGGATAGATTTTCATCATGCTGTCTTCATTCCTGGAAGGTGGGTACATGGGAACAGCCCATGCAGGTTAGTCAAGGGCAACCCAAAACTAAGCATAAATGTGATGGTAGAACAACTTAACACAATACATCTGCTCTGTATTACTAGGATATGGGGTCTTAGCATATTCTGAAACTAGACCAGAAGTATCTATGTTGTTAACTCATAGATATGTTAATGACCCAGCACCTTGAAAAGGCCAAACGTACTGAATTACAGACGCCTCGCCTGAAAAATGCAGGTCTCTGTTACATCTATATGCAACAACTATGGAGGTGGGGGGAATCCTGTCACTCTGGTACATGACGTCCTCAAAGAGGTTACCCAGATCAGTATAACCTCTGAGGTCTGTGCTTGAATATTTGAGCTATGTACCCCATGAGGAACGGTATTGGACAAGGTCAGAAAGAGGAATCCTGCTTCACCCATACATTTCAACACGTCCGCCACTATGCTAATGGTCTAAAAAGTTTTGTTAAAAAAAGCATTCAAATGACCTAAAACATCATTTTATATACTATATATAGGCTTTATATAATTGTTTATATTGTGTGGAATTAACCTGAATTGCAAATATATTCTCCAGTTGAATATAAAGTATGTGGTAAACTAAGAAGTATTTTTTTTGCAATGTGGGAATGAAACTAAAGACTTTACAGCCTGTTGTTAGCCCGTGGACAACAAGAGACAGTAACATGCATGCGACTTTGACTTGAGGACAAATTCAAGACCTTGACACACTTGTCCTGTTTAAAGTTCACAATGGATGTTAAAAACGGAATGCAGCAGGTGACAAATCTGTTCTCTGGGCACCAAACAGATCACGTCATACATTTCTGTGCTTGTGATGAGTGACTTTTGACTGATGGCTCTTATCCTATTAATGTGTTGCAGGTGAAAAACTTTTTAGGACTTATTTTCAATTGAAAGTAAAAAAAACAAAAAAAAACAAAATTAAAACAAACAAACAAAACCAAACTATTATAATGCATAATAATGCTAATTTTTTTTTTAGGTAAATATATCTTGCTATCTGACTGCGACTGTTCTAACTAGTGATACATTTGCATAAGGAAAGGTTGTGTATCAATGGATGTATTAACCTCAAAGTAATATGTATTTATATATAATTGAGGGACAGTTTAAAATAAAATAAAAAGTTTTATTGTAAGATAGAGTTGTAATTTTGAGAGGGGAAAAATCTAAATCACAAGAAAAAGAGTAAATTCTTAAGATATAAAGTCACAATTTCGAGAAATAAAGTTGTAATTATTTGATACAAAAGGGAGATATAAAGTTATCCCATACTCACATGTTGGCTTTAGCCATAGTTGAGCTGGAGGTTGTTTTCCTTTGGATTGAATTCTTCATTATTGGGTCAATCTTCAGTCTTCAGATATTTGTAACTGTTCCTCTTGATTATGTATCATAGCACATGAACACTAAAAACTACAAAGTACATGCAGATTATTGACTCCCTGAGCAAAATGTCTTTTGTCGCCCTCTGTAAATCTTATTCCACTCTTCACATGGCCAGACACACACTGTAACACATTATTTCTTCTCAGTATATGTTTTCATCCCCCTGACCCTGCTCACCCTCCCAACACCACCCCCTAGCATTTCCTTCTCACCTCTGCAGTCACACGGTCTCTCTTACACACTTTATTATATTATATATTAAGTACACAATTAAACGACTAATGATCATCACTGTATTTTTAAGGGTCAAGCACCAAAGAGGGTTAGCATGAATGACTTGGATTTCTCAGCATCGGATTCTGTTTAATTCTTATAAGTTTTAATATATATCAAATTGATAGTGGTTATCATCCCCATTCAGAATAGAATCAACAACTTTGGTATTGGTATTGGTTCTTATACAATGATGATTTGCTTCTGCTTTGTGATCACAGGACTGCATAAAATAACTCCATTAAGGCTTTTAGTTGAAAAGCATGCACATTTTGAAAAATATTGATACAATATGATATCCTTACGCCACCTTTCTTGAAAGAAAAGATTTTTGTTCTATACATTTTCCTCTAAATCTAACGAGTTTTAAGTGCTCTTCCCTGTATCACTATAGTGTTATCCTTATGTAATGGATGCAGGCCAGTAAGAACTGTGTGTGTATACCTCACTCCCCCGGCCTTAAAAATGCAACCGATTATACTCAACTCACTCCGAGCAGGATTCGAACCGAAGTCCCCTGGACACAAGAAGCGGCTTTGTTTTTGCGCGGGGCCTCCTAAACCGGAGCCCATGATTTGTGTCTGATTCTGACTGTTTCCCCAACCCAGTCCCTCTGAACTGATTGACATATTTCTCTAAACTAAGTTTAATTTATTAACCACTAACAAAAGCATATTTAGTTTGGAATACAGCACGGCAAAATGTCTACCAGTATGATAACACGTTCATTGACCCTCTCCGAAAAAAGTAGACCTACAACAAATATCTATTATACTTCTGTAAATTCAGACTAAATGTCAAAATACAGGACCATCATTTTTTATTCAAATACTGCACCTTTTCATAATATGCTGTTGCAAATATCGCTATTCATAAGCAAACGTTAATGACGTGGGTAAAAAAAAACAGGGACAATCCTATGCAAACACAATATGCATGAGCTCAGACATTATTTTATGAACGGATAAAATAAAGTCAGACACTTTTGGTGGCTCGTTGTTGGGATCAAATGAAACAATTCTTTAGTGTATTTTGCATGCTGTTTCATCAACAGGTATGACATTTCATACAATCCAATAGTGGCAAAATATTTAGCAAAGTCTGATCCAGAAATCAGTCCTTTTTAGAAATTATGGTTACACTTTATTTTGATAGTCCAATTTAGACATTCTACTAACTATAAGTAACTTTGCAAATATGTAAACTACCAGTTATTACAGTATATGTACATACACAAATGAAGATATTTTTAATGAAATCTGAGCAATTCCTGCACTTCACCATCTACACAAATAGCACGTTGATGCATCAAAAAGTTCATAAAGACATTGTGAAATTAATTCATATGGATTAAGCACTTTAGTCCAAATTTTCTGAACAGACACAGTCGCTTTATATGATAAACAGATTTAATTTAGGCTTGTATTAAATTATAAACATTTAGTAAAGCACACATCAGATCTGGTAAACAGAAGCTCAAGCATGTTCGCTTGACGTGCGAGAACAAATGAAGTTAAAGGGCACCTATTATGGAATTTTGAAAGTTACCTTTCATGTAGTGTGTAACATAGATCTAAGTGAACAAAAACATCCTGCAAAGTTTGAAATATGAAAGTGCACCGTATATAAAGTTATTGTCTTTCAAAAGTAAGAGTCGACTCGGAGTCATTTTTATGAATCGTTAGAAGACCGAAGCTTTTTCTCTGACTAGATGACGTCAACTTGTCAAGTTATTTGAATACGATACGCTCACTTATTGCGCTCCAAGGCCAGGGAAAATATCAGGGCGACGAGACGCTGTGTTCTGAAGTGCGACTCAAAAGCCAACTTTTTTCATCTGCCCAAGGAGGACCATTTGAAGACTAAGTGGCTACAATTCATATAACTATACCACAGAAGTATAGTCCGAGCCTTGTGCTTTGTTCGCGCCATTTTGAAGACGATTGCTTTTTAAATGCAATCAAACTTGGATTCGCGAGCCGGCTGATATTGAAGGAAGGTTCATTTCTAAGTGTATTTGCATCAGCTTCCTCCTCCGTATCACAACTTCTAAGTGTTATTATTAATTGTTGCTTTTATGTTTTATGTAGCATGCTTAATAATTATTTAGTTTGTTGTGTAAGCACCGTTTAGCTTCTACGTCAATTGTATTGAGATATGTGAAGTGTTTGTCGTTGTTTTCGGAGTTGTCTTAAAGATTTGTACAGAGGAATTACACATGGTTGTACAGAGCTGGGAAAAACAGAAATTAATGAGTTAGTTCAGCAAATTAAGTTCAAATGAACAGAACAACACAACAGTAAGACTTAACAAAAGGTTGGTATCAAATCTTGCATTTGGTGTGTGTGTAATTTAACACTTATTAATACGTTTGCAGTCGTTTTAATGTGGACGGAGATCAATACGCAGCTAAAACGCTGGTGTGGACGGAGATCATATTCGTTTTAATTCTCCGTTTCTAAACTAAAACGCAGTAGTGTGGATGAGGCCTAAGTATAAGTGTAAGTATAACAGTGTAAGTATACTTTTTCTGCACAACAATAATCGAATCTTTGATGACTGAATAAGTACAATGAATCTTTTTTCCACAAGGTGGTAATGTCTGATACACAATGATGAAGGGATGTTTCACTCATTTACCGCAGGCAGAAAACAAAAGAATAGGAAGTATCATCAGCAAAACTTGAAATGGCTCAGCGATTTACTGCAGAGCAAGTACTGAACGCATTTAAATATTAGTGTCACTGTCACATATGTGGATTTGGGGAAGAAGCTAGCGAATAGCGATCAAAATATTGATTTTGAAGACATTGAAAATGATAGTTTTAAGAATATGTTTGAGATGACGAATATGAGCCAGATGCTGAATGTACGGTGAAATGAGCTCTGACGAGGACAGTGATGATGGTATAAAACATCTGCTCAAACTGAACCAGCTTGAATGCATATTGTAGGAGACCTCCCCCCCCAAAGAAATTAGGAACTTTTAAAATTAATATAAAATGTTAGAACTGTGTCCTTGTGTTGACAAATGAATCTTCTGAACAATACTGTAGACAGTGAGGAATAACATTGATGAAGACAAATTGAACAAATCACGCTCAATTCATTATTCTTGGGTAAAAAAATAAAAACATCTTTCAAAATGAATGAATGGTCCATGAATGACCTAAGGAGCAGATAATCTGGCAGGGGTTGGAATTCGACACAAAACTGGTAATTGAATCAGTAAGTTAACTGCTGTAATAACCAGTCTGCATGCATAAATACATAAATCATAAGTTGACTCTACAAACCAAAAAAAATAATGATGATTATCTTCAGGAAGAATGCAAAACCCTAAAGCTAATGAAAGGTAATCTGTAAAAATGTGATAGTGTACAATTTTCTATTCAAATATTGCAAATAAGATTTATTTGCAACATTTTATAATGTGCTGTTGTAAATATCGACATTCATAAGAAAACTGTCATGAGCTAAAGAGCAGTGACAATTCTATGCAAATGCAATTGGTATGTATATTTATAGTTCTTTAGGAACAGATGGAAGGTATTATTTGCCCTAGTTTGCATGCTGTTTCATCAATCCAGATATGACAAACCTTTCCATAATTTTAATTCATATACTTCAGGGTTAAATCACATACAAACTAATCACCATGGCCACCGCCAAGCAGCGCAACAAGGCAACCACAATCCGCCCTAAAGCCTAAAGCCCTAAAGTAATAAACAGGAATAATTGCCCTTTTGCAAATCCCTAAAGCTAACGAAAGGCAATCTGTAAAAATGTCTGTGCAGAATAATCACGTTTTGGGGCACCATGATTTTACACCATGATTAGTTTACATTAAATGAGGCTGTTTTAAATATCAACATCCTTATGGTTGACATGACATGAGTAAAAAAAAACAGGTATGCAAACAATATGTATTGAGTAGGCTAAGGATATTTCCTTATGAATTGATGAAAGCCACTTTTGGTCGCTCGTAAATTAAGCAGTTTATTAGCGGATTTTGCACACTGTTTCATCAATACAGTTATGACATTTCTTTTTATTCTTTTAGTACTGCAGACTTACGGGTTAATTTACACAAAAACTAACAGAGGCAAAATAATTGCAAGGTTTGATCTAGAAATAAGTCCTTCTGTCCAGTCTTATATTATACAGAATTGCTTTGTGTTCATTTAAACTTACTTTGCTTACCTGATTTTGCAAATTATAAAATGAATGAAATTGACTGACTTATTCCCCAGCTATGTACAACCATGTGTAATTCATCCTTGCGAATTGACAATTCAACCTCCATGATGAGGCTTTCATTTGGAAATGCATTTGTCAGGGACATTTTGGCACCGTCTTAATTATTATTACTACAGCATTATTCTCTATTGTGGGAACGCCGATCCATTGCTGGTCCCTCTGGATGTTTCTTCATGGGAACATCAAACCCAACTTGGTGTTTCCACTGAACACTGAACTGGTTTATTGTTCTCTTTGCTCTTTGTACTAGATTATTACCAATTATTTCTCAGTGGTTATTTTTCTCATTGGTCTCTGCTGGACTGTCAGACCTCTTCTCCAGATCTGCATGTGTATTGAACATTACCTGGCAGTGATTCATCCACTAACATTCCTATATATATAATAAGGGCAGATATAAGGGCATCCAGTGCAGGATTGTATTGGCAGCGGCTGATTGGAGTGGGAAACGCCTTAAAGGGTTACTTCACCCAAAAATGAAAATTCTGATTGTCTTCTCAGTTCTCAGTTCATGCATCGTGGCACTCTCGAGAACTCACATCAGAGGCCCACACAGAAGAAAATTAATAGTTGAATAAAGTTGTTATTTTTTTTTTAAATTTTGCACACAAAAATTCTTGTCGCTTGATGAACTTAAGTTTGAGCCAGTAGTCACTTGGACTATTTTAACGATGTATTTACTAACTCTGCCGGCAAGTTTCACTTACAATAGAAGCCTGGAGACAGCGCTCAGATTTAATAAAAAATATCTTAATTTGTGTTCCGAAGATGAACGAAAGTCTTATGGAATTGGTACAACATGAGGGTAAGTAATTACTGACAGAATTTTCATTTTTGGGTGAACTAACCCTTTAAAGGGGCTATGTGGAGTTTTCAGCGGCATCTTGCGGTGATGTTTCAGATTGCAACCAATGCGTTTACAAGCAAGTGCTCGTGCACATGCTTTTTTTTTTTTTTTTCTATTATGGAGTTTGTGTTGGAGTCTGCGTTGTGCTGGGAGAGGGTCGTTTCTTAGTAGGCTATTAGCAGACTCCATGTCATAAAGTTGCAGTGTCGACGCTGTTGAGTGCAAAGTCAGTAGACGAGGCGAGAGGCTCAGGAGCGCGCATGCAGGTCTCAGTCACGTCACTGGATTTCGCGGCAAATCTGACCCGGAGACTTCACATAGAAATAGGAATACTTGCTTTCAGAGGTAATAGCAAACCCTGCCAAGTGGATCATTTTATTGTGAGATTACAACCCCTTCACACAAAGGCAATACAAAATGGATTCATTTTAGTAGAAAAACTCCACATAGCACCTTTAAGGCTCATTTTCAGTGAAACTTCTTTTTTTCCCCAGATCATATTCTTTTTTTTTTTTTTTTGCATTGCAGTAATAATAACCTCCTTTTGCTGTGCTTCTGTACTTCTTAACCTGAAGCGTCCAGGACCAGGAGATTGAAACAATGAAGAGATGACAAAGAATGACAGACACAATAAAACTGACAGAGGCAGATCTGTTAACCAGCAGAAAAGGAAGGCCTTCAGAATAATTTTTACATCATATTTACCTCTTGTAATAACATATTTTATGCACATACCTAAAATCAATGAGCATTTATATTCATGTACCGTTTTACCATTGGTTCTGTATACCACTATGATTACTGTATTAATTTTACCTCTTGTCAGAATGTGTAATGATGGACATCAGAAACACAGAATGTGCTTTTCAAAACTTAATGATAAGCATCAATTGAACAAATATTAGAAGCTGTCGAAATCCGTTCCCCCACTCCCATTATGAGAGGTGTTGATGTAATGGCTTAAAGAATGCTGATTCTATTTTGTGTGAGGATGGAGCTTAACTTGCATCAGTTAAAGAATATTTTTTTGCCTTTTGTTATGAAAGGACAGTATAGGATAAAGAAAGTTTATGGTTCAGCTGTCGAAATCCGTCCCCCCACTCCCATTATGAGAGGTGTTGTATAGTGGCTTAAAAACATCACTATACTGGAGCTTTTTTATTGTATTCAATGCATTGTAGACACCATTGTTGTCAATTATCCCTCTATGTTGGGTCAGGGCATTCTTCACTTTCTTATTGGTCTTGGCTGGACTTTTCGACCCCTCATCCAGACCTTTGTGTGTATTGAACAATATTTGGCAGTGATTCATCCACTAACATTCATGAGATAGACAGACACAATCAAACTGACAGAGGCAGAGCGGTTGAGAACCAGCAGAAAAGGAAGGCCTTCAGAATCATCTCTCATATTTTAGTGTCTCTCCTGGTTTGTTATTTACCTCTGGTAGTAACTTATTTTATACGCAGAGCTAAAGTCAATAACCCTTCTTGTATATGTGAAGCTGTTCCACTGATTCTATCAATCACCACAATTACTCTGTTCATTTCACCGAGTCAGAATGTACAGTGAATGCCATCTGAAACATATAGGCTCTGCTTTTTTTTTTTAATTGGATGAGAAAATACTCCATATTATTAAAATTAAAAAGTGCAAATACTACAAAATAAAACATTAAAAGTGTATAAATAACACATTTTTCTAACACTGTACAACAGTGACACCGGCAGGAAAATTTTCAATGGAAGTCCGCGTCTGTCTGGCTGCCCCTGATCCCAATCAGTTTTAACACTATGATTGGTTATGATTGGTTTGTGAGATAAATCCCGACTCATGTTTTCGTGCGTGTTCGGGACTCGGTCTGAATGAACAAATTGATGACATTGATGGGAAAACTAATTAAAAAGTAGACAACTCACCCACTTGAAAATACTTTAAAATCAAAACCTTCAAACTTCAAGCTTTTACAGTAAAACTTCAAAATGTCTGGCCAGGCTTTCACAAGCCAACATCAAAGTTTGTCTACAAACTTTTTGATCTAGTTTTTAATTTAATCTTTGTTTCAACTCTCAAATAGTCAAGACACTGGATCACTTTAAATTAAACTTTTGAAAACTTCCAAAAATCCAAACCTTGTCATGACATTTGGAGTTAAAGAAAAGGAATAAGTTCAAATAACTTAGGGCTATCAAGTTAATATTTTTCCCCGCCCTGTCGTAATCATCTCATGAAGTCTGTGTTTCTACTTTAGTTCAGATTTGTTTGATGTTCAATCAGTATCTGGTTCTGGGTTTCATTTTATATCTCTTTTGTTTCACTGGCTTAGGTTCACTGGATTCTTGCCATGTATGCCATTTAAAAATCTGTTTAACTTTATGTTGAGTTTACTCATGTTTAGTTGAGTTTACTAACGCTTTTAAGGCAGCAGGTGAACTTTCGTTTCTAAGTTTAACCAACTGGAAATGTTCAGGGAAAAACATTCCTTTTACATAAAACACATACATTACACACAGGTAGTTTCTGTTCTGTTAACAAAAGGAAACGTGTAAACAGGTGTGGGGATAAGACAACAGCTTTCAAAAGAAAAGTAAAATTGTAAATAAAAAATAAAATAAAAAAACATACATGACATACATGAAAATAATAAAAAGCTTTACTAGCCTAGCCTTGGAGTGTTTTAAAATAAGAAAAAAGTCAATAGTTTTAAATTATGGCCCATTTTACAGTAATACTACAGCTTTCTTCTAAAATGGTCTAGCCATGTAGCTATTATTAAAAAAGTATGTCTCCAATAACAAGGCCAGAATACAGGTGTTTTTGTAAATGCACATCATGTTTTCTATTCAAATGTTGCATCGATATTTGTTTGGACCTTCCCATAAATAAGCTGTTGAAAAACAACATTATCCTTAAGAACACATTAATGACATGAGGTAAAATAAACAGGGACAATTCAATACAAAAAAACAGCATGAGTGGACATTTTTCTTGAAGATGCCATCAACTATAACTGGTATTTAATCAGATCATGCATAACACAAGAAAATATTAGTCCATTAGGCTACTTTACTTATGTCCTTTTCTTTTTTTTTTCTTTTTTCTTTTCCTTCCCTTTCTTTTCCTTTCATTTCATTTCCTAATTAATTAATTACTATAATTACTGTAAGTAAAACCTGAAAAAATAGTAAAACCTGACATTTTTTACTTTGAGGGGACTTTAATGGGGGATAAATCATTCATAAATTATGTATATGTAAAAATGCAACATGTTTTCTGCGATGAGTAGGTTTAGGGTTCGGGGATTTAGGCCTTAAACCCAAAAAATAGCATATGGAGCATCCTAAAAGATATATACACGGACAAACATACGAATATGCAAAACTAAATAGGAGTGGACACACATACATTTATAGTTCCTTAGATGGTGGATGAGGTGCTTTTGTAGCTTACACGGTGTGAAACAGAGGCACGTTTAGTATCTTGTCGCTGTTGGGTTGAAGAACAATTCTTCAGTATTTTGCACGCTGTAACATCAATCCAGGTATGACATCTTTTACCCATCCTTTTAATTCACATACTTCAGATTTAAGGATTAAACAAATAGTGGCAAACCTGACCATCAATGTTTGTATCAAGTCGGACTATTACTGTAAATAAAGCACTTTTATAATTTGAACTCCAGGCATAAAACACAATAATTTAAATTGCATGCTGTAATGAAAATAATATTTGATCAATGTACCCATTTCTGTTTCCCCCAGCTCTGTACAACCATGTGCAATTCATCCATCAACATCAACAATAAAGATTCCATATTTGATGAGTCAGTGGACTGGTTCTGCATGTGTGAAGGACATTTTGGCCCCTATGCCACTTTTTTTACTTCAATACTGTGCTTCACTGTAGGATCGCCGATCCATTGCTGGTCCCTCTGGGTGTTTCTCCGTGGGAACATTAAACCCAACTTGGTGTTTCCACTGAACATCACTATATTGGAGCTGTTTTTTTGCATTCAGTGCATTATAGACATTATTGTCATCAGCTATCCTTCTCTGCATGGTGACCGGTTCGCCAACTTTCTTATTGGTGTCAGTTGGACTTTCAGACCTCTTCTCCAGATCTGCATGTGTATTGAACAATATTTGGCAGTTATTCATCCAATAACATTCCTGAGATATAAGGGCATGCAGTGCAGGATTACACTGGTTGCAGCAGCTTGGCTAATTTCTTTTGGCAACAGCATGAGGATCATTTTCAGTGGTACACACTATTTTAAAGATCATGCATTCTTTTTAATTTTTTGCATTGCAGTGATGATAACCTCATTTTGCTGTGCTTCTGTCCTTTACGCTCTGAAGCGTCCAGGACCAGGAGATCGAAACAATGTAGAGATGACAGAGAAAGACAGACACAATAAAACGGACAGAGGTAAAACTGTTGAGAACCAGCAGAAAAAAAAAGCCTTTAGAATCATCTCTCATATTTTAGTGTCTATCCTGATTTGTTATTTGCCTCTGGTAGCAACTTATTTTATGAATATAGCTAAAATCAATAAGTATTTATATTTATGTGAAATTGTTCCACTGACTCTGTCCATAACTATAACTACTGTGTTTTTTTCACCACTAGTCAGGATGTATAGTGAAGGCCATCTGAAGCACATAATGTGCTTTTCAAAGAAATAAAAGGAAAATAAGAAATTGAAGAAGTGATGTGACATGATCAGAATTGTAGCCTATTTAAACACTGTAAAAATGTAACGGTTTTTTTTTTAGCGCTAGTCAATATAAAATTTAATCATTTTGTATGTTACTGATTTGTGAAAATATGCATCACAATGTACAAGATCTGAATAGATAGATAGATAGATAGATAGATAGATAGATAGATAGATAGATAGATAGATAGATAGATAGATAGATTGATTGATTGATTGATTGATTGATTGATTGATAGAGCACATTTTAAACACTTTGTAATTCATTCATGTAATTAAAACTATAAGAGTTGTTGAAAATGGAAATAAATTGATTTTTAAATGCAAACAGTCTGGAAACATTTTGATGTCTGCTTTATCCTGCTTGCATCAAGTATGGATAGCACAAACATAACTGTGAACAAAGCAGATACGATTACTTAGTGGGAAAATACATATTTGTATGAAGTGGAAGCAGCTATAAACGTATGAAAGTGAATGTGCTATATTCAAAACTTGTTAAAGTTTCAGATCAGATCAATACAGTATAAAGAATTTATATCATTGGAATGGGTATTTTACTTTTTTCGGGTTGAATGGTGGTTGTCTCGCACCCCCCTATCTCGTGGCTGTGAGCGGAAAAAAACACCCTTGCAACTTTGGGCCGGCAGGCCGCAGGCTACAGCATCAGGAAGTATCGCGTGTGATACCAGGTTTCACGATGTAACGAATTGCTTTATCACAAAAAAATCTGCTAAAATTATGTCATTATTGCGCTCCCTCACGCTGTTCGAACCCGAATGAAGAAGACGTTTTAAAGAATGTCCCGTCTGCTTTGATGTCGTACTAGCCTCTGGTATCTTAGAGTCGCCAACGAGTTTTTCGACAGTGTTGTCAAATATCTATTCCGAAGCTGTAGGGGGAGCTCTATAGAGATACCTGCGAGCAAAAAGCGAGAATACAGCGAAGAAATTCCCGAAACTGCATAGCTGCTTTAATATAGTCAACTCACAAGTGTGTAAACCTTGAGTGTATTTGACAGTTTAAGCCCAATAAGACGTGAAAGGTAACTTTTCAGTACTCACACGCTGCAGGCTTTTAGTACGTTTGCTTCTGTTGTACGCGTTCCGCTGCGTTAACATGTGATGTGAATGTATGTTGTGTTGTATAATACCCTATTACCCATTTGTATAGAGTTTACTCTAAACTCTTTACGTTTATTTTGAGTTTATTGTCAGTATGGGGTCAGTGTTCATGTTCAAGTATTTATTACTATAAAAAGGCCATTTATGGCCCAAGCCAAACCCTGTTTTGGTCATGTTGTTGTCACGCAGCCGAAGTTGCAACTGATCCAAAAAATGTGGCCATGGTGTGAAAAACTGGGAGTTGTTCTATGTGCACTAATTCAGGTGGGTGCGTGTTCGCACTGGTGTGTCGGTCAGGACACCTGAGGCAGGATTCAGTTTCCAGAATTGGATAAAATTATTCAGAAATGACAGCACAGTCAGATCACAGGGCATTTATTGCTCAAAGTCACTTATAATGGACATTTACATAGATGTGGTATATTTTCACTGACTCACGAAAGGGAATGTCCACTTTATGGAAAACGATTGCTATCGTTCAGCCTCAGAAAATGTAATGCTCATCTCTCTTTCGCGGGCACACACTGGCTGACGTCACACAGTGAAGAGCGCGCTTATTGGCTGTGCCTTCTTAACACTGCCGCCCCCAAATATGCTGGGCATATTTGTTCCTTTATAGGCTTAATCAGTTTGTGGGGGCTAAGTTTTGACAGGCAAATCCTCGTCTGAGAAAGAAGGAAGGGGAATCAAACGAGCAACAGGTCGGGTGTAGATCTTATCATTGATTTGGATCTCAGCCGCTCTGATGCAGCCATCCGAACCAGGAAAGGTTTTCATAACTTTGCCCACTAACCACAAGGCACGTGGAACCTGTGGGTCTACAACCATAACTACATCTCCAGTGGAAATATTCCTGACATCAGAATGCCACTTGTTACGAGACTGTAGTGTAGGTAAGTAGTGACGAATGAAGCTCGACCAGAACTGATCAGCCAGTACCTGACTTTGCCTCCATCTCCGCCGCCCCATGAGTTCAGTGGCTGGATATACCACTGGTGGCAAAGAACTATCTGGCCGCCCCATGAGCAGGTAATTAGGCGTAACAGGATCAACGTCAGCTATGTTGCTTGAGGTGTATCCTAGTGGCTTACTGTTTAGAATACCTTCAGCTTCAATGAGGACTGTCAGGAGTACCTCTTCGGTCACTACCTGTGAGCCAATGGTGGTGCGTAGGGCATTTTTCACTGACCGAATCTCTCTTTCCCAGGCCCCGCCAAAGTGTGGAGCATTTGGGGGGTTGAAGCGGAAGGATATTTTCTGTTTGGCCAGCTGCTGTTGTAGTTGAGGGCTGAGAGAGGAAAAGGCTTCTTGCAGCTCTCTTTCTCCTCCACGGAAATTGGTGCCCTGGTCTGAGATTAACTCAGCTGGTGTGCCACGCCGGGCTACAAACCTCCTTAAGGCCATCAGGAATGAGTCCGTATCAATGGAAGTGAGAAGATCCAGATGTATACTTCTTGTAGTTAGGCACTTAAAGATTACCCCCCACCTCTTCTCACAGCGTCTGCCGATTTTAATTTGAAATGGCCCGAAACAGTCCATGCCAGTACTGTAGAATGGTGGCCTATGTAGTCTCAAGCGGGCTGGCGGTAGATCTGCCATTTTGGGAATAACTGGCTTGCCCTTCCACTTTTGACACTCTCTGCATAGATGCTGCTGCTTGCGGATGGCTTCGCGTCCTCTCAATACCCAGAATTTTCTCCTCATCTCAGCAAAAACTCTCTCAGGTCCTGGGTGGCAGAGCTTGCTATCGTAGTCCTGGATTAGTAATTTAGCGCTGAAATGATGAGGATGTAGAACTATGGGGTGGATTACTGATGACTCCAGTCCTTCAGCCCGTCGCAGACGGCCACCAACTCTGACGAGCTGGCTAGACTCGTCGAATTCTGGTGCAAGGGTAAGTAGCCGACTGGTTGACTGTATAGGCTTCCCAGCTTTAAGTAATCTGTACTCATCAGGGAAACTGTCACTCTGAGATTTCTGGAGGATGAGCAATTCTGCAGCTAGATAATCTGCTGCTGACGGCTGTTCTGTTCCTTTAAGGTTCTGGACTGTTGCCTCTACTAGCTCCTTCCAGGAACTGTAGGTGACAGGATCAGGAATGCTTGGGAGAATCATTTCTGTAGAAATGCCACAAAAAATTCCCTTACGGTGCTCTGCTTTATCCTCCGGAGGTTGTATACTAGGAGTTATTGGCCATGCTGACTCAGGTTCAAGGAGGAATGATGGTCCTTGACTCCATCTGTTGGTCACTGACAGGTCTTTGAGGGTTTTACCTCGGGTCAGGTCATCTGCTGGATTCCTATCAGAGTCAACGTACCGCCACGTACACCCTGCAGTAAGGTCTTGGATCTCCGCTATCCTTGTTCCGACGAATACTTTGAATCTGTATGATTCTGATTTGATCCAGGCGAGTACCGTTGTGGAATCTGTCCACATAAACACTCTGCTGATTTCCACAGTGAGCTCAGTCTCCAGCAGTTTGGCTAGCTGAGCACCATTCAGGGCTGCGCATAACTCCAATCGAGGTATGGTATGTCTCCGCTTAGGAGCAACTTTAGATCTGGCCATGATGAAGGCAAGCTGGACTTGACCTCCATCATTTTCTGTGCGCAGATACGAGACAGACCCATAAGCCTGCTCAGAGGCATCGCAGAAGATGTGTATCTGTCTGGTAACCTGAAACTGGTCCGTGTCTAAAGATACAAAACAACGAGGCAGGGAAATGCTGGCTAAGGTAGGGAGTTCTTCTTCCCAGTCATTCCAGGATTTCAAAAGGTCATCAGGTAGGTGTGGATCATCCCATTCCCTCTGCTTATCCCACAACCTTTGAACCAAAACTTTAGCTTGTGTGGTAAATGGGATGATGAAACCAAGTGGATCGTACTGAGTTGCGAGTACTCTATAGATGTGACGAAGAGTACGTGGTCCAGGCTTCACTGGTCGGGTTTTATACCCAAGGGTGTCTAATTGGCAGTACCACTTTAAACCTAGTGTGGATTCCTGTATGTCAATCCGGTCTTGTGACAGCCACAATTCTGTGCTGTTGGATCGTGCGTCTGCTGGCAGGTGCTCAACCACACTTGGAACATTACTTGCCCACTGACGAAGATCAAAACCACCACTGGCAAGGAGTTGGCGGAGTTTATCCACCAGTTGTTTCGCTTCCTCAGGTGACGGTAGACTCTGCAAGCAGTTGTCGACGTAGAAGTGTTTCTCTACCGTGGCTCTGACATCATCATTAGGCTTGCTGTGGTCCATGATGTGCCGTTGAAGGGCGTAAATGGCGCAGCACGGGCTACAAGTGGTGCCAAAGGGTAACACCTGCCACTCGTAGACATCAGGAGATTTGGTTCTGTCCAGGTCCCGCCACACGAAGCGGAGGAGATGTTTATCTTCAGGAAGAAGGCGGACCTGATGGAACATCCCTTTAATGTCACCGCTTACGGCCACTCTGTGCTCACGAAAGCGTAACAGGACGCCCAATAAAGAGGGGCCTAACGCTGGTCCAGGCAGTAAGTAGTCATTCAAGCTGTGGCCTCTAAACTGGAAGGAACAGTTGAAAACCACACGATTCTTTCCATTATGTTGAACCATGTGGTGAGGAATGAACCATGACTCACCCTCAGTGTTGACTTCTTCGGGAGGAAGTTTGCGTGCATAGCCCGAGACTTCTAGTTTTCTTATTTCTTCCTTGTATGCAGCAGCTTTAATGGTGTCCCTTTCTAGACGCTTCTCTATGCTCCTTAGGTTTGGCAGTACAGCCTCTTTAGAAGCCTGAAGAAGAGCCATGTCTTTCTTGCGAAGAAGTGGGGTAGCATATCGGCTAACTCCATCAACCAGAACTCTTGTGGTCTGAGTCTGTAGAAGGGTAATAGCTTCTTGATCTTGTTTTGACCTTGTGACAAGCCCTTCGGATCTAATAGGGAGGACGTCGGCCTGCCAGAGTCTTTCGACATTCTGAAAAAGCTCCACCATTGAAGGGTTAATAGTGATATGCAGACACTGCTGTGACTTCAATTTCTCTTCAAGAACTCGTGCTGGGCCTTGCAGAGTCCAACCCAGACGTGTCTTAATGGCTGCCGGACCCCCCGGTGGACCAAGGCGGACTGGTTCTATAGGGTTTATTAGGTGAGGATGGTCTGCTCCGATCAACAGCAGTGGGCTGGCTTTATGGATGGGCTGAAGTGGTAGACCTCGCAAATGGCTGTATTTCTGTTGAAGGGCTGCCACAGGATAGGAATGTTCTGCTAGGCTCAAGGGTTCGGCTGTAAAGGCTCCCTCAATGAGATAGCTCTTAGTAGGTTGAGAGGGTGTTGAGATCCTGAAGGAAACTGCTGTGCCATGGAGCGTCGTGATGTCCTGCCTTATAGTCCTCAAGGCTAAATCCTCTGACTGCCCTGTGAGACCTAATCTTTGAGCTGCAGATGACAGAAGGATTGTGCGCTGGGAACCGTCATCCAGCACGGCATATGTGTCTAAGCTCTGACCCTTGTGTTGCAGGATGACTCTAATGACCTTAAGAAGGACTCGATTGGACCCTTCAGGCCTGTCTATGTACAGTGGTGTATTGGTAGAGCTGACAAGGCAGGTACCTTCCTTCATTGGCTTACCATTCACATCATGGAGGATTTGCAAATGCTTTCCATTGCACAAACGACATGGCTTCTTCAAAGTGCACTGCGCAGCTCGATGAGAGCGTCCACACTTCCAACATCTATTATTCAATTTTATCCAGTCAGTCACTTGGTCTTTGGAAAGTACCTGGAATGACGTACACTGGCTCAGGTAGTGGTCTTTGCCATCACAGTAAGGGCAGAAGGCGTTCATTTTATTTGTGCTTTTAGCTGGATGTGGCAGCACTGGTAATGATGGTTGATCTGCACCATGGAGTATTGTGGTAGGTTGATATTTCACCTTGGAATCCCTGTGGAAGTCTGTTCTTTGTCTGACTCTGTGAGCTTTGTCTCCGCCAAAGTTTTCATGGTCTTGACACCATGACTCAAACTTGAGCCACTTAGCAAAGTCAAGGAGTGTGTACACAATGCCTGGTTCATAACTCATGTGCCTTCTAAAGGATGACCGCAACTCTGGAGGTAATTTAGTGAGGAGTCGAGCCACATGTGATCCACATCGTAATTCAACTTCTCCTTCTGTGCTCAGTGTCTTCAAGAGACCTACCAGTGCCTGGATTTGTAGAGAAAAGCGTTCAAAGCCTGCAGTATCTCCAGATTGGACGTCCGGGGAGTCCATAACGGCAGCTATTCGATTTAGAGCAAGTTGATGAGGTCGCCCATACCTCTCAGTGAGTGCTGCCATAGTGTCTGAATAGGGAGTAAGGGAGTTCAAGAATGAATCTGCTATCAGGCGGGCTTCCATTAACTTCAGGTGGTCAACTAGAACTTGGTACTTAAAGAGTTCAGTTGCGTCCTCTGGCAACAAATTACCCAAGGCTAACTTAAGACGGGCAAATTCACCAGGGTCTCGGCGGGAAAAATCCGGTATAGTTGGCTGAGGACCTCTGTAGGTTGTCTCCTGTCTATTCACATTCATCTGCCACCTCGATGGGTTTGCTGGTAACCAGTTGGGCTGGTTGGAATAATGAGCAGTGGGCATGGAGGGAGTAGGGGCTGATCTATTCATCTCTGGCTGCTGTCGACTCAGGTAATGTCTGTAGGGGTCAGGAGTACTGAAGGGAACGTGGGCTGCTACTCTACCAGTAGAAAGGGTGTCGTCGTACTGATGTTGAACTGGAGGAGGAGCAGGATATGTATTACTGTCTGTAATATAAGGGCTTGTACTCTTTAGAGTGGGAATTATGCGTGGTGCTGGTACTGGATGAGCACGGGGTGCCGGTTTATGCACAGGTGTTTCTGACTCCCTGTAAATAGTTCTAGGTGAGGGCACCGGAGATGTTTGGGATAGATACTGTGGTTTAGCGGTGGGAGGTGACCTCTGACTTGACTGGCTCCTCGTTAACATGTCTTGCATACCTTGTTGGATTTCTGTCAATCGTCTGATCTCCTCCTTCATTGATAGTTGAGATTGACGAAGCTCTCTATTCTCTATTTCAAGGTCATGCACTGTCTTGTGAAGTTCCAGAGGTAAGGAATGGGTATAGTCATCTTGTGTACTCCACTGGTCTCTGAGGAACCATGGCTCTGTTTGTGGACCCGTTACCTCTAAAGAGTCAGGTGTTCCACTTCCAGCTCCCTTTTCTGAACTGTGGTCTCGGGAACTTTGCAGACGAGCCATTGAAGTATCATCCCACTGGCTATCTTCTCGCCCTTGTGTCTGCTGTGCTATCTGTGTGAAAGGTACAGTAACTTGAGTGTTCGCTGGATACTGAACTTCGAAGTCTTGGAGGTATGCTGGCTGGCGAACGGAACGTCTAGGCCGTGCACCTTGGATCTGATATTCTATACTCTGGGGTTCTGACATCCTGAGTCCAGTGTAAACACACTATCCGGCTCGAAGGACCAATGTGAAAAACTGGGAGTTGTTCTATGTGCACTAATTCAGGTGGGTGCGTGTTCGCACTGGTGTGTCGGTCAGGACACCTGAGGCAGGATTCAGTTTCCAGAATTGGATAAAATTATTCAGAAATGACAGCACAGTCAGATCACAGGGCATTTATTGCTCAAAGTCACTTATAATGGACATTTACATAGATGTGGTATATTTTCACTGACTCACGAAAGGGAATGTCCACTTTATGGAAAACGATTGCTATCGTTCAGCCTCAGAAAATGTAATGCTCATCTCTCTTTCGCGGGCACACACTGGCTGACGTCACACAGTGAAGAGCGCGCTTATTGGCTGTGCCTTCTTAACACATGGTGTTAATTTGAAGATGGCCTGGGGGTCAGCCGTGGGGCTGAGCAACAGGGCTACAGCGAGCTCACGTCTGCCCAACGCCCACATGCTTTGCTCTCCCCCACAGCATGCCGAATCTCCTATGCTCTTCACCTGCGATGACCAACGCCCCTCTTCTGGTGCAAGCAGCATGGTTTCATTCGGCGGCTTTGAGGAGGATTGTGATGACACAATGTCACTTGTGGTATCTTATGCAGAGGACTGGGCGAACTCCGGTGATGACTCCCCCCACCCGCCACTTAAAGAGACAGACTCAGCAAGGCTTTGGCAGCACTCAGAACTCACCCGCGTCCTTACCAAAGCAATGAGTGAGCTGGGCTTGGAGTGTTTGGCTTCGGAAGAGCCTCCCAGCAGCTGCCCCCTATTCAGCACGCGTCCATTCCTCCTCTTCAGCGGCCCTCACCACGGTTGACGGCACAGAGGAGACGGGCTACACAAAACTTCCTCCACTACAGGAAGCCGTCGGTGCGCATCTCTGCCCGCCCACGGCCCTTGGCTGGAAGTCTAAAGCCTCCCACCCGTCCAAGCCACGCAGAGCGACATCTGCGCTCTGGCCAGAGCATATGCCGCAAGTGGCTAGGCTGGCTCCACCTGCCACACGATGGCGGTCTTCCAAGTGTACCAGGCAAAACTCCTCTGTTATATGGATGAGAGCGGCCCTGACCTCTTATATACTGTCTATGGCCCTGACCTGGTGGTAGGTTTGGGAATGGTAAGTGTGACAAGTGTTCCTAACTCATTATTTAATTTACAATAGTCTGTTATATTATTTTATATTATTGTTTATATAGTCTGTTATATTAATGGTTATATTATAATACGTTAAGGTTGTCACTGTTAAAAACTAGACGAGTAATATTGAGAAGTGGATTGCAGATAATGCTGATCCTTCCATGGGTTGATTATTCGTCGATGTGTTGGTAATGCCTCGAGGCTTCCGTAGGGGGATCGCGCGCCGCGCTTCTCTTCCTCATTCAATACAGACGAGTGAAGGAAAGAGCTGCGTGTGTGTGTTTCTTAAACCTTCTCCCGCTACTTTTTCCCTTTTTAAGGTACTTACCACTCACAAAACAATGTAGATATTAACACGTTTATAATACATTTCGTTATGGTATTATGGTTTTATATGAGTAAAATATACGGTTTTGCATTGTTTAAAGAGTTTCGTGCTAACTGTGAAGCTATGTAACTTTATGCTAGCAGCTGGAGACCTCGTGGTTCCGTCGTGACCGAATCTCGACATATACCAGTGTTTACTGTGTCATTTGTGTTTAAGCTAGTTACTACTACGTACACATATTTCTGCTGTAAAGTTTATTGTGTATTTATCACTATAAGGGTGATTTCATGTGATGTTGAGATACTGAATACTGCTGAATACTGTTAAAAGTACAATTAATTTTAGTGTTACTTGAGAACTCATTTAAAAAGGAGTATTAAAATGTATTTTGATAACTTTGTTTAAAACCATTCTCATTTCATATAGTAATTTAGTTAAAAAGATAATTTAGAAAGCATTAAAAAGGTTGTGACTGTTGTCCTGAATCTGATGAGTGCACAAATGTTGAAATGTATGTTTTCTTGTATACATTAGCATTCAATACAGACGAGTGAAGGAAAGAGCTGCGTGTGTGTGTTTCTTAAACCTTCTCCCGCTACTTTTTCCCTTTTTAAGGGTACAACATTTGGAGGCCCCGCTGGGATGTTTGGCTTGAGGATCACCCCTGAGCTGTAAGTGGAGTCCTTGCGTCGATCATCCCCTCAAACAACCCAGGTATCAGAGAAAAGAGTTCAGCAGGGCGGTGGAAGTGGTCTTCGGACGAACCTGGCACCTTGTATCCTGAAGTGAGCAAAACTGACCACTAGGGAGTAACAAAAAGCCAATTAAGTCAGATTAATCCTCATTTTACTGCTTATGCCCTCACTGACAAAATGGAGTCTGAATTAGAGAAGCTGCAACTGGAGATTAAAGGAGCGTTGTACAAACTGACTATCGAACAGCTGATTAAAGTATGCGATGCACTGCAGATTTCAGGACCAGGGAAGGAACATGTAACTGGTAAAACTCGCAGTCAAGTGATTTCGCATGTAATAAAGTATCTTGAACGGGAAGAACTGGCCGACCTAGAGGATGAGGGTATGTCAGACCTCCTTAGTGTACACGACATAATAGACAAAATCGATACGGCAACAAACGTAAGTGAAAGTGAAATCTCCAGTCAAACCGAGTCACAGGAAAACCTCCAGAAAGAGGTAGAGGCGCTAAGGCTGTCATTGAAAGAAAAAGAAAACGCAATGTATGACCTAATGAAAACAAGCATGAACCCCTCTGCCAGTTCCAGCAAGCCAGAAAAGAATATGGTCCCAGCACCCCCTAATGGCTCCATGTGGCGCAAAGATTTTAAGATATCTGGCCAGATAGGCGAGCCAGGGCAAAAAGATAAGCTGACGTTTTCTAGTCTGGCCAAACAAATTGAAAGTGGGCTCAGCAAAGGCTACCCAGAGTCAGAGATTATTGATGCTGTAATCCGTGCTATCACACCAGGCCTGCAGTTACGAAGTTACCTTGAAGGGAAAGACAAACTAACACTGCCTGCCCTTCGTAGGATCCTCAGGTGTCATTACCAGGAGAGAGGCGCCACAGAGTTATATAAACAACTCACTTCTGAGGTTCAAAACAGTAAAGAGACCCCTCAAAACTTCCTGATAAAGGCAATGGATTTAAGACAAAAAATCCTGTTTGCTTCTCAGGAAGCTGACTCAAGTCTAAAATATGACCCAGTACTAGTCCAGAGTCTGTTTATGCATACAGTTCTAACTGGCCTTCAGAGTGACAATATTAAAGGTGACCTGCAGCCCTACCTTCTCCAGACGGATACCTCAGATGAGCTGCTGTTGGAGAAACTGAACATTTCATGTGCCAATGAAAAAGAGAGGCAGGACAAAAAGAAACATGCTGCCCCATCACGTGTAACTAATGTGAATACAGTCCAGTCAAGTGAAGCTCCGGTGGAAAAGAAAAGCGCCACCACACAAAGCCAAGCTACACTTCCCCCTGATCTGCTCGCTGAAATCAAAGAAATGCGCTCTGACATAGTGCTATTGAAAGACTTGAAAGCTGAGATCTGTCAAATCAGGGAAACCATCCAAAGACCCACACCTGCACCGCCACAGTACCTCCCACCAAGCAGAGAACCAGCAAGTGTGCCCTCTCCTTACCCAGTGTTTTCACCCCCACATTCCTCACCTTATAAGACTGAGTTAAATGAAATGCAATTTTACCACCAGCAGTCACCCACAGCAGTGCAGGAATATCGACCAGCATTTGGCCCTGGACGGATGAGAGACGGCCCAGTTCCAGCAGAGGTTTGCACCGCAGAGGTTTTACCCAGCACGACGCCCTCAGCCAAGGTGTTTCTCATGTACTCAAGCAGGTGAGGAGTACTGTCAGCATTGTTTTAGGTGTGGAAGCAGTGAACACTTCAGAGCAGGTTGTAAAGCACAGAGACCAGTAGAGCCCGCTCGGAGACCTCCTTTAAACTAAGAGGGGTTGCCCCCACGGGACATGGAGCAACCAGTGATATTGATAAGTCCCAATTCTGTGCAGGCTGTAAAGAAGAGAAAGGAAGTGAAGAACTAGAATGTTGTTCAGTTTGTAAAATCACTCTATACTGCTCAAAGGAGTGTCAGGGAAACCATTGGCCCACACACAAAATACTTTGTAAGCCATATGTATGTTCAGGTATCAAGAAGCAGGCAACTCAGCCACGAGATAAAGTCAAGTGCAAGGAAAACGGTGCTCCAGCGAAAACACCTACTGTAAGCGAGTTAGTAGGAAAGAAGTGTGTCATCAGGTGTTTCCTACACAAACAGAAAACCCAGGCACTTTGGGATACAGGTTCACAAGTTTGTGCGATAGATGAGGTATGGAAAAAAAGCCATTTACCTGATGTTCCTCTCAGAGACGTATCAGAGCTAGTTGACCCTCTTGACCCTTTGCAAATCGAAGCAGCCAATGGAACAGAAATGCCATACGTCGGATGGCTCGAAGTGTCCTTTAAACTTACTGCTGGTGATGATGAGCTGCTAATACCCATGCTAGTGTTAAAAGGCAAACAACAACAATGTCCTATTATTGGCTTTAATGTCATCGAGCGTCTTGTCCTAGATAGCCTGCGAGATCAAACAAAGCACGTGGATAAAGACAACCTTGTGAAGGCAGTAAGAATGGCTTTTCCTCATCTCAGGAAAAACAAAGCAAAAACCTTTATTAATGCAGTGAGTGTAGGACAGACATGTGACCATAATGTGAAGACAGCAAATGAGAGAGTCAGTGTGCCTAAACGTACCTCCATCCAAATCGAGTGTCGAGTACAGGCCCCACCTTTCAGAGAAGACAAGACTCTTATCTTTGAACCTGACGAGAACCCACGTTGGCCTGAAGGGCTAGAGTTTTGTGACACTCTTGTGTCAGTGAAGGCAGGGATGACCCCA
The DNA here is from genome assembly GCA_033366665.1 of Phoxinus dragarum. Taxonomy (NCBI): domain Eukaryota; kingdom Metazoa; phylum Chordata; class Actinopteri; order Cypriniformes; family Leuciscidae; genus Phoxinus; species Phoxinus dragarum. Next base: position 4,387 of record JARPMJ010009069.1, on the reverse strand, counting down.
AAAATTATCGTCAGTGTGCAAAATCCTACAAGTCATGACATTATGCTGTCAGGAAGGACTGTTATTGGAACTGTACAGTCGGCCAGATCAGTGTATCCTGCCAACATATTTAAAACAGATGACCTACCAACTGCATCCATTCATCATATCCAGGCTCAGAACTCTAGTGAAAGCACCCCTACCCAAGAACAATGGGAACCTCCTGTTGATTTGAATCACCTTAATGAACACCAGAGGCAGACAGTCAGTCGGATGTTAAGAGAAGAGTCAGAGTCATTCTCCAGGTCTGATAATGACATAGGCTGTGTGGAGAATCTGCAAATGGACATTTCATTAAAAGACGGTGAGCCAGTGTCAAAAACGTACCTCTCTGTTCCAAAACCTTTATATAGAGAGATGAAAGACTATTTACAGGACTTGATAGCACAAGGGTGGGTTGAAAAGTCGACCTCTTCCTACTCCTCTCCAGTTGTTTGTGTCAGAAAAAAAGACGGTACTTTGCGCTTATGCATTGACTACAGGGATCTCAACAAGAAAACCCATCCAGATCGCCACCCCATCCTCAGAGTGCAGGACATTATGGACACCCTGGGAGGAAACACCCTCTTTTCACTGCTGGATCAGGGTAAGGCGTACCACCAGGGATTCATGGCAAAGGGAAGTAGACGTTTGACAGCTTTTGTTACCCCGTGGGGCCTATATGAGTGGGTTCGGATCCCGTTTGGACTCATGAATGCACCCGCAGCATTTCAACGTTGCATGGAACAGTGCTTAGAAGGCTTAAGGGATGAAATATGTGTGCCATATCTCGATGATGTTCTTGTGTTTAGCAGAACGTTTGAGGATCATGTCAGTGACGTCAGAAAGGTGCTGCAACGACTGAGGGAGCATGGAATAAAACTGAAACCCAGAAAATGTGACCTGTTTAAGACGGAAGTGCGGTACCTTGGGAGAATTGTGTCTGCTGAGGGAAACAGAATGGACCCTGCCGATACTGCTGCAGTAAGAGCCCTGAAAGACAAGCAACCAGGTACTGTTGGCGAGTTGAGAGCAATCTTAGGACTGTTGAGTTATTACCGGCAGTATATCAAGGATTTTTCACGTATTGCCAGCCCCTTGTATGACCTGTTCAAAGCACCTGTCGAGACTGAGACACTGAAAAATAAAAAGAGAAAGTGGCAAACAAAAAGAAACAGTAGAGGAGTTCCATCCAACACACCCATTGAGTGGGCTGATGTGCATCAGACCATATTGGAACGGTTGATAGACTGTCTCATTCAGCCTCCTGTTCTAGGTTTCCCAGAATTTTCCCAGCCATTCACTCTCCATACTGACGCTTCCAACCAGGGGCTAGGGGCGGTATTATATCAAAGGCAGAATGGAAAGCTACGTGTGATTGCTTATGGCTCCCGTACTTTGACTGTAGCGGAGAAGAATTATCATTTGCACTCAGGCAAGTTAGAGTTTCTAGCCCTAAAGTGGGCGATCACAGAGAAATTTCGTGATTACCTATACTATGCACCATTCTTCACCGTCTACAGTGACAATAATCCTCTCACCTATGTGCTGTCCACTGCTAGACTGAATGCAACAGGTTGCCGCTGGGTAGCAGAACTGGCCGATTTCCATTTCACAATAAAATACCGCCCTGGTAAAGAAAATATTGATGCCGACAGTTTGTCCAGAATGCCTTTGGATGTGGAGACGTTTATGAAAGAGTGTTCAGAGGAAATGTCATATGATGTGATTGGAGCAGCGACACAGGCAGTGGAAAGTCAGGATGAGTCCAGCGTATTTTGGTCCATGGGTATCTCAGCTAAATGTGCAATGCTAGCTACAGACACATTACTCAGTCCACTAACAGCAGAACAAATTAAACATGACCAGAGGAATGACCCCACTGTTGGACCCGTGGTTCAGTTCAAACTGACAGGAGACAAACCATCAGGTCCCGAACTAAGACAGCTCAGTCCACAGATCACATGCCTTCTTAGAGAGTGGGACAAACTGGACATGAATGAAAGTGGAGTATTGTACAGAAAAACTACAAGCAGAAAACAACTGGTGCTTCCAGAAAAATATAAAAGTACTGTGTTAAAGGAGCTTCACGACGAAATGGGCCACCAAGGTGTAGACAGGACAACGTCACTGATACGAGACCGGTTTTACTGGCCCTATATGCAACGAGAGATAGAAGATTATGTCGCAAGGAAATGCACATGTCTCAAACACAAGAAGCCAAGCCGTGAGACAAGAGCCCCGCTGACGAGCATTGTCACCACTCAACCGTTCGAACTTGTCTCAGTGGATTTCTTGCATCTTGACAAATGTAAAGGTGGCTATGAATATATTCTTGTAATCATTGACCACTTTACACGTTTTGCCCAGGCATACGCCACAACTTCAAAATCAGGAAAAACAGCAGCAGACAAAATATTTAATGATTATGCACTGAGATTTGGCTTTCCCACAAGAATACACCACGATCAGGGCGGTGAATTTGAAAACCAACTGTTCACACAACTGAAAAAGTACTGTGGAGTTGCTGGGTCGAGAACTACTCCCTACCACCCCCAAGGGAACGGACAGGTAGAGCGGTTTAACCGAACACTACTTCAGATGTTAAAGACGCTCACAGAGAGACAAAAAAGTAACTGGAAAGACTCACTAAACAAACTGACCTACGCGTACAATTGTACTCGCAGCGAAGTGACCGGGTTTTCCCCCTTTTACTTGCTGTACGGACGCTCCCCACGGTTGCCAGTTGACATGTTATTCAACTTGACCTCAGAACAAGGAAACTGTAATCACCATCACTACATGGAAAAGTGGAAGCAGGGCATGGAAGAAGCCTATGAGATCACAAGAGAGAATGCTCACAAAGCTACGATCAGAAGTAAGAGACATTATGACAGTAAAGTTAAAAGCTCAGTGTTACAGCCTGGAGATCGTGTTCTAATCAGGAACATGACACCTCGTGGTGGTCCAGGAAAACTGAGGAACCATTGGGAGGATACGATCCACACAGTGGTGCGCCAAGTGAGTCCGGATATTCCTGTTTATGAACTCAGACCTGAGAAAGGAAAAGGGAGATCAAGGATTTTACATCGTAATCTTCTCCTGCCATGTGACCACCTGCCACTTGAAACGACAGTGCAGCCACGAGCTAGGAAAAGAAATGTGGAGCAAATCGAGGAAGCAGAGCAGTCAGAAGAAGAGGACGATGGAGATGAGTATTATCCAGTGTCACATCAGCAGCAATCTGAGCTTTGCCCACCTGAGACAATGATTCCTGTGTGTAGTACACCTCCGGAGCTCGAACGCACACAGGCTGAGGAAAACATGCCACCTGAGCCAGATAGAGAACAAGGAACGACAAACCAAATGGAAAACTCACTGGAGAGAGAGGACAGTTTTGTAGAGGATATGTCTTTGGAGGAAGCTGTCCCCTTGCTTGTTTCAAGTGACCCCAGTGGTGAGGAGCTTCAGCGGCCCAGACGACAGCACCGACGGCCTAGGGTTTTCACATATGATAGGCTTGGCTCACCAACTTGCCACAACATTAGGACATTACAACAACAAAACTGGATGGTCCCTTGGACATACACTGTGCAGCCACATCATTTCCAATACTTCCGGCACTAAGAACATGAAAGGTAGAAACTGAACTGAGTAAATGCATACACATTACACTCAAAATGGACTGTTCAGCACAGAATACACATTCAAATGGACTGTTGAACATAAGATGGACTGTGGTTACACACTACATACACATTTATATGACACTTTTGCAGTCAATCACACCAAACTCATGGACCTTTGTTAAAGGAGAGTGTAATTGACTTGAACATGTTAGACAAACAGAACTGTTAACAAGGCAGTGATGTGTCTAAGTGGACAAAACAAAGACCAAAAGAGGGAACAAAGACATTAAAGGATATTGGGTATTTACCTGTGCTTGAAGGAATGTATGAAAAGAGTTCCAGTCTGTAATACTGCACTATATAAGATACGATGTAGCAGAAGTGTTGATCTGAAATAACCGAGCATTGTGTGTTGATTAATAGTGTATGGTTTAACCCCTTATTTGCACTAAAGGTCAAAGGTTACATTCGGATGTTGGGGACAACATCTATTTTGAGGTGGAGTATGTGACAAGTGTTCCTAACTCATTATTTAATTTACAATAGTCTGTTATATTATTTTATATTATTGTTTATATAGTCTGTTATATTAATGGTTATATTATAATACGTTAAGGTTGTCACTGTTAAAAACTAGACGAGTAATATTGAGAAGTGGATTGCAGATAATGCTGATCCTTCCATGGGTTGATTATTCGTCGATGTGTTGGTAATGCCTCGAGGCTTCCGTAGGGGGATCG
>JARPMJ010009068.1:0-29948 GCA_033366665.1 Phoxinus dragarum | reverse complement strand
GGGTTAATGAGCAGATGAGCTGAATCAGGTGTTTGATTAGGGAGACAAAGAAAAGTGCAGTTGGGGGTCCTCAGGACAGGGTTTGAGAAACACTGCTCTACATTAAAGGAAGAAAGTCCCGTTTAATGATAGCTGGAGTTGTTTAATGATAGCTGGAGTTGATTTGCTAGATAAAGAAATGCGATGCCAGTCACATCAGAAGAACATTACTCGAGCAGTTTTGCTACTTAAAGTACGGTAACTTGACATCGTGATGCTGAGCTACAGTGAAATGACAGAAAAGACAGATGCATTATCTCTGTTAGCAATTAGTCTCATTCGCGTCTACCGCGCCGGGCTAAACGCCCTCATTTGCGCCACAGGACCTCTAGACGCGCGTAAACCCGTCTTTACATTGACTTATCATTGAAATCACTGGCGCCAGACGCTCTATTCGCGTTTGGTGTGAACGCACCAAGGCTAAAACCTTTGCTTTAGCCTCAATTGAGTGAAACACCGTATATGTAACTTCGGCCATTCTCAGTGGTGTGACTGGGACACTAATGACGCTTTTCCACTGCATGGTACGGTACGGCTCGGTTCGGTACGGCTCACTTATGGCGCATTTCCACTGCATAGTACGGTACGGTACGGCTCGCTTCGGCTCGCTTTAAATGGTACCACCTCTGTTGAGGTTCCAAGCGTACGTACCGATACTAAACGTGACGTGAAAACACTGCAGATCACTGATTGGTCAGACAGAATCGTCACTTCAGCGTCATTGTATTTGCGACACGAGACACTAAACCCGCTAGATTTAAACGTTTATATACTGTCTATGGATTTAAATAGCCAGACAACAGCCAACGCAGTAGCAACTGTTTTTAGAGTATTTACTTGACAAAATAAGTTAAAAAAAATCAAAAAGGAAATGGCTGAATCGTGGTCAGTGGACGAGGTGCAGACGTTCCTCTCGTTGATTGCCGCCGGACCTACAAACAGTGTAGGGACAAATTAGAGGCAACAACTATTAACGATCAGTCCCACCCACTTTGAAGCGGTACTAACTGCAGTGGAAAAAGCAACCGAGCTAAAGCGAAACCGAACCGTGCCGTACCGAGTCGAGCCGTACCACGCAGTGGAAAAGCGAAGCGAGCCGAACCGTTCCGCGCCGAGACGAACCGTACCGAGCCGAACCGAGCCGTACCACGCAGTGGAAAAGCGAAGCGAGCCGAACCGTTCCGCGCCGAGACGAACCGTACCGAGCCGAACCGAGCCGTACCATGCAGTGGAAAAGCGCCATATCTCTGCTTGTCATCACAGATAATCAGTTGTGATGTTTATTCCCGCTTCAGTGATATGCTGCCTTGAAGTGCCTTCCTTTCGACACACAGCTCTACTGCCCATATATATATATATACACATACAAATATACACACACACACACACATATAGATATAAAATAAAATAAAAAGGTATTCCATGCTCCCTAAACTATAAATCATATGTACACAAAAATATGTCAAAATGACCGGCTTGGAGATTCACTTAAACACCGTTTATGTCTTAAATGGACGTAGTTATGGAAATGTTTGGGAGAAAATATGGTGCAGCATCAGTATTAGATCAGCACTCGTTCTTAAAGGGGAAGCAGTCTAATAACATGCTGACGATATTACTTCGAATCAAACAACCAAAGGCAAAGAGAAAATCACTCACAGCTCTTGAATGAATAACTTTAATAACATTAATCTATCTATGATAAACTATGCAGTGTTATTTTACATTTGATTACTTTATTATTTCTTTTTAGACCATACCTGAACAGTAGACCTTCCTGAAATTAAAGCACTCTGTAGGCCTATATAATGTGTATCTTTGTTTAATAGTTTATCTTTTGTTTATCTATTGTTTATCTTTGTTTAATATATATATATAAAAAAACAAAAAGAACCGATAAGAATACCGTTAAAGTACCGGACCGATAAGGAGTATCGGTAAGAGTAGTAATACCGTTAAAACCTTAACGATACCCATCTCTAGTCATTACCCACCTATCATATGAGCACCGGGCACATGCTCTTGGGACTATGTTGTGGACCAGCGCCCTCATTGGTGCTTACGTCACAGGAAGCTTGCCGATAGGTTGCAACAAGTTTCCGCAGAGCAGCCAATAGGCGCGCGAGCTGCCTCGCCTAGGTCTGCTCGCTGTAGCAACATGCGTTTTAAAAATAATACAAAATTATGGATAATTTTTGGCTTCAGTATTCTCGAGAAAAGGGATTTTTCCTGTAGCATAAGCTAGCTTACGCAACACTCGTTCCCTCTTCTAGAGAGAACTTGTAATAAAAAAAATGATCATCTTTTAATGTAGGTAATCAACTGGGAAAGTTCCATGGTGATATCTGCTAGTTAACAATTTTACCCTATTCACCTGTAATGTCTCGCCTTAAGTACTGTTAAAAACAAGTAATTCTGTACTTTTTTCTTAAGTAAAAATCGGTCTTTACAACTTGTACTTGTAACAGAGTAATATTTGACCAGTAGTATCTGTTCACTCAAGTAAGGAAGTTATGTACTTACTTCACCTCTTGTATGCATTTATTGTTTATTGCTTATTTTATTTGTATCATCTGTCTTGTCACTGTCATTCTGTCTGTGCGCTGGAAGCTTATCAGTACAAGTTTCCAGATAAGATTCCAGCGCACAGGCAGAATGACAGTGAGTCTGTACTCACCAGAGTCTGTACTCTGGAAGCTTATCTGTATAAAAACTGGTCAATTGGTCATCTCTAGTCAACGCCTGTTAACGCCTGGATATATGATGAGAGTGGACTTGATGGGACTGGTATATATATATATATATATATATATATATATATATCCAGTTCCGGTTGGTTGACCTAATCTATGCAGCCTAACACTCTTTTAAAGGATGTGAATTATAGAAATGTAATAGTGTGTTATATGTTTGCCAGGTTAAAGAGATGTGTTTTTAGTCTAGATTTAAACTGACTGAGGTTTTTGGTCCAATAATTAAAACCTTTGTTTTTTTCAGAATTAAGTAGTAGGAAATTACAAGTCATCCAAAGTTTTATATCAGTTATGCATTCCATTAATTTTGTGAATTGGTAAGTTTCGTCAGGGTGCAAAGAAATATAAAGCTGAGTATCATCAGCATAACAGTGAATCCTATCCTACTAACAGTGAACTAATCCCATGCTTCCTAATGATATCTCCCAAGAGTGGCATGTACAGGGTGAAAAGCAACGGTCCTAGTACTGAGCCTTGTTGTACTCCTTACTTAACTTGTGATCGATATAACATCTCTTATGAATCATACTCATGACTCTAACGGAGTCATACTCGTGTTTAAAGGGATGGCATGTATTGAGGCAGGTATAACGGAGTGGGGGAGAGTAAGGCCTGGCAGCGGCGGAATCTGGGGCACGGCCCAGGCTTGCTAAAAATTCTGCTGCTGTGGCCTGGCGCTCGAGGAAGGCCCGGTCTTGCGAGGGAAGGAGACTGTGTTTTTTGTGAACGGGGGCCCTACGACCTTGAAGGATGGAGTGGATTTTTGAGAAGGGAGAGTTGATTGAAGGGAAACATACAGGTCGTATAATTGAGATTTGTTCATTCTCCCAGAGAAATGGACATCAGTGCTGATTAGCACTTGTCTTAAAATCAGCACTGTCCATTTCTCTATGGCAGGAATTGATGGATGGGCTGAGCGTAGGAGGACGCTGGAGATGCTGGTGGGTGTCTTGCTGGAGGTTGAAGAAAGTAAGCCTCGGCGTCATGGTGTACGAGAAGTGGCACGAATAGGAGACTCAGTAGCAGTGTTTGGCTGGACGCGAGTGCTCCTGGAATTGTGGACTGCTGTGAAGGTTCCTGGGAGAGGAGGGACTCGTCATCAGATGTGTAGAGTTCAAACTCTGACATTGTGAAATGCAGAAAATTGTCGAGGAACATATAGGTGAGTGGGCTATAAATATATATATATATCTCTTATATTGCCTGAATATCTTCATATTGCCTGTCAGACCCAAGTTGAAGTACCTGAAATCTTTAAAAACATGATCAACATATAAAGCTAACACAACTGACATGTGACTGAGTACATAAAGGATTTACAATGAGCTATAAAGAGCTTCTAAAACACCTGCAGCTGTCAAATTATTTCTGCCTTCTCTAAAGCAATTAAATGTCCAACTAGCACAATTACATAATAAAAATCTCTCACAAAGGTTGTGATATGTTTTATATTTGACAAGATTGTATAAATCATTAAATGGGACCTACTAGGAGTTGCTCAAATTTATTTATTTTTCTTTACTTTCTTTTTTATGTAAATTACGGGCAGAAATTACAACAGAATAATGTGTTTACAAACTATATAAAAAATCAACCATGCTGAAAATATTCTGGTCTGGTTTGCTGGTTTTAGAGGTTTCAGTGACTATCTGAACACACAGGTTGATTTTGACTGAAACCCGCATTGTCAAATAAAAATTTAGTAACATCTAAATCATCTAAAAAAAGTCTCAAGAGTAGTACACAAAGCTAACGACTGCATATGTCCATGCTTATGAATTATGTTTAAAAGACATATATGGTTAACAAAAACAATTCCTCATTGAAATAAAGATGCCCCTTAAAATTAAACATGGGCCCTTAGTAAAGCATATTCCTGGCAGTGATACAGAGGGTTGGAGCTAACAAGGAAGTTTGTTAATAAGTAACCATAATTTGTTAATGAGTAACAAATGAGTTGTTAGTGTTCAGCTCAGCCTTTAAGTACGTTATGACAACATTGAAAGAAGGGTGTTGCTGGCGCTGGGAAGAAAGACGAGACAGCTGAAGTGCATCTCGAGGATGGCGAAGTGTAAAACCGACTGCATCGAAAGGCCTCTGTCTCTGGCCTTTGAAAAGCTCGGTGGTCTTGTTGGGAGATATCCATATGTGTTTTTGTTATCAGCTTTGTGTGTGGCTGCTGCCCTTGGAGCCGGTTTCATCTTTCTTCAGGAGAGGGAGGCAAATGATATTGAAGACCAGTTTACGCCTGTCAATGGACCTGCCAAGTGGGGAGAGGGCGATCGTGGTGGACAACTTCCCACAATCTGAAGAGTTTTCTCAGCTACGGCTTGTGTCTGAGGGCACGTATGCCTCTTTCATCATCACAGGCTTGCACGGAGAAAATATATTAACTGAAGCAGCGTTTAATGACATTATAGAGCTAGACACACAAGTGAAAAGTATAACGTCAGGAAACACTTTTGAAAACCTCTGTGCCAAAACAAAGGGAAACTGTATTTCAAACGCAATTTTAGACATTATAAATTACAATGCTGCTGAAATTATTTCTTCAACCATAACATATCCGATGAATGATGGCACATTTTTGGGAACAACCATCGGCGGTGTTGAGCTGGACAGGTCAGAGCTCACCAGTGCCAAAGCGGTCAGGCTTTTTTATTTCCTGGACGAAGAGAAGACAGTGGAAAACTCTGACTGGCTTGATGGCTTTCTAAAGCTTCTCTCTAACTATACAGAACAGAAAACGGTAAGTTATATCTACGCACATACAGATACCTAATGACTATTGTGTGTCTGAAAGCCCCTCATGGGACATTTGGTGCCTGACTAACTGAAGATGCTTGGATAAAAGTCATTTGGAAAGCAATTCAAATATACAGAGATAATGAACTGAATACACATATATGTTTGCTTTTTCTTCCGGCTATTCATGTCCTGTCATAATTTGCCATAATTATTTCTTCACTGTGCTTCACCACAATGCAACACACTCATGGATACAGTAACTATACTGCACTGTGTTTCGTGTTGATTTTCTACAGGTCCATGTGTCTTACTTTACATCCATATCAAGACAGAATGAGTTCGAGAGCAATGCAGACTCTGTGATCCCTCTCTTCTCTATTACGTATTTCCTGGCCATTACCGTTTCAATCCTGTCTTGTTTGAGGTATCACGATTCATTGATAAAGGATTAAATAAGCACATGTTTCTGTCACTAGCGATGCCAGTTATCCGTCGTCCTCTTCCTCAGGCTAGACTGTGTCAGGACGAAGGTGTGGGTGGCGGTGTGCGGTGTGGTCTCCGCTGGGATGGCCGTGTTGGCCGGCTTTGGGCTCCTGCTCTTCTGTGGGATGCCGTTTGCCATGACCGTGGCCACAGCGCCCTTTCTGATTCTGGGTAAATGTCATTTATTAGGTGTCTCACAGCTGGTGTTCACAGGCTCACCTCTCTGCTTTCCTCCAGGTGTTGGTGTTGATGACATGTTCATTATGATCTCCTGCTGGCAGAAGACTGAAGTTCATAAAGCCGTGGAGGTTCGTTTAGCAGAGACGTATAAAGAGGCCGGCGTGTCCATCACTATCACCACGCTGACAGATGTGCTGGCTTTCTACATCGGCCTCATGACGCCCTTCCGCTCAGTCCAGTCCTTCTGCATGTACACCAGCACAGCTCTTCTGTTCTGCTACATCTTCAACATCACCTTCTTTGGCGCGTGTCTCGCACTGAATGGTAGGAGAGAGAAAGGCAACAGACACTGGCTGACCTGCATGAAAGTCCCAGAAGCCACTGGTGATGATGGAGGCTGTTGTGTTGGTGGGGCGTATGATAAAAACACAGATAAGGAATTTGAAATGCCAATAGATTCATTCTTTAAAAACTACTACGGCCCTTTCTTAACAAGAGTGTGGGTTAAGGCGCTCGTGTGTCTGATCTATGCCGGGTATTTGGCCGCCAGTATCTATGGATGCTTCCAGATGCAGGAAGGTCTAGATCTGAAGCATTTAGCAGCAGACGGCTCGTATGTTGGTAGTTACTATGACAAAGAAGATGAATTCTTCTCTGCCTTTGGGCCCAATGTCATGTTAGTAATAAAGGATGAAGACTTTCAGTACTGGAACCCAACTGCTCGTGAAAGTCTTGACTTGTGTTTAGAAAATTTTCTAAATCTGACAGTGGCAAATTCAAGCATTTCGCCGATTTCTTGGCTGAGTGTGTACATGCAGTATGGACTGAATGCAGGTTTAAGTTTAAACATTGAAACACAATTCAAACGCCATTTAACTGCATTTCTTAATCTGTCTGGTTTTAGTCAAGATGTTAATTTCACTAACAATCAAATTCATGCGTCGCGTATGTTCGTTCAGACTGTGAACATCCGTACAGCGATCGATGAGAAGAACATGCTGGATGTATTTAGAGAAACCGCAGAAAAATGTGGGAAGTTGCAGACCCCCGTTGATCTGATAGTGTACCACCCTGCATTCATCTATATCGACCAGTACGCCGTCATCGTCACTAATACAATCCAGAACTTAGTGGTTGCTACGTGTGCAATGTTAGTCATTTCCCTCCTGTTGATCCCAAACCCTCTTTGCTCTCTCTGGGTGACATTTGCCATCGCATCTGTCATCGTGGGAGTGGCCGGTTTCATGGCATTCTGGGATGTTAGTTTAGACTCTGTGTCTATGATTAATCTTGTTATCTGTATCGGCTTTTCTGTCGACTTCTCTGCTCACATATCCTATGCTTTTGTGTCAAGTGAAAAGTCTTCAGCGAATGAGAAAGCCGTGGATGCCGTCACTAAGCTGGGCTATCCCATCATTCAGGGTGCCGTGTCCACGATCGCAGGGGTGGTGGTGCTCGCGGCTGCTGAAAGCTACATCTTCAGGACCTTCTTCAAAATCATGTTCTTAGTCATTCTGTTTGGGGCCGTCCATGGCGTCGTATTCATACCGGTGTTCCTGACCTTCCTCAGCACTTGTAGTAACAGTCATGAAAAACCCCAACAAAGTCTTCCAGAGCCCAGAGACGCGAGCGAACAGCGAGTAAAAGCAGTCGTGATTCCGAATAAATGGTTTGCTGATCCTGACTGTTACTGAGATTACTTTCTGAAAAATCTCACCTGTAGAATTTATTAACCAAGGTTCATTTCTGAATGTACTATTGTGCTCCAGTTTCCCCCACAATCCAACGGCACAGGTGAATCGGAGACTAGGTGTGTTCCCCTGTGATGGACTGGCCGTCTGTCCTGGCTGTGTCCCAGTTCACGGCCTGAGACTCCCAGATAGACACCATGACCCTACATAGGACAAGTGCTTTAGAAAATAGCTCTGTTTGACACTTTCATTTGACCTTGCAAGAAGATCCTGAAATACTGGTCATTCTGTTATGTGCTTATGTATACACTGCATCTTGGTTTTTTTTCATCTACATGGTTTTGTGTATTTATATTTTAATCAAGTTTATCTCTTTGTTTTCTTCTTTTTATCCTTGTCATGAATGTATTTTCCAATGCAGTTCTATTTAATATGCACATCTATTCATTTTAACACATCAATGCAAACACAACTTTGCATTTGTAATATAGTTACATTCAAGTACATTAATTAAACCACATTACTAAAAATTGGGAATTTTATCTTTGGCATTAAAAGAACGTGATCTTGGCATAATTGTCACTGAAGTGACTGAGTGAGTAATGTATGAAACAGTATTTGCACGAAAGCACACCCCTCTGCCACTGATGTTCTCTCCTGGATGCTGGATAGACGTGAGCAGAGGCAATGTTTCCTGGTCAGCATTGTCTTGTTCCTGATCCGGGTGGAGTGTAAATCATCTCTGTTTCGCCTGAAGAACCTGAAGGTGCCGTCACCAAGAGTTTTAGCAAGTTGTCTTCAATTAAATTCAATTAAACATTAGCAAATAGATCCTAACTGAACCACTAAACTGATAATAAAGACATAATGCACTTTAAAGGGGCAGTGTGTAGGAATTACTCCCATCTAGCGGTGAAATTGTACTTTGCATTCAGACGAATAATGCTCTCGAGCGCCTCGCTTTTTCAAGCGCGTGTTGCAACTAGGGTTGCCGTTATGTGCCGAGAAGCGATGACAACAATAGCTCTTCGTCGAGTTTAACTACGTTACATGTTCTGCTGTTACGCTGCCTGTGTTAGCGGCCTCAGACCTCGGGGATATCTGGGACACACAGGCAGTGATGCACTGTGTACCTGTGAAAACACTGTGAATAAAGAGACGGACTAAATGAGTGTCGTTCCCTTGGTGCGTCAGTTTACTTCTCAGATCATAAAACTTTAGCAACTGTCAACATTTCTTGAGTTACATACAAAATGAACTTCATCTGCACATTAACTGACATGTGATATGAGTCATACATACACATAAGGGTTATGAACACATACACATCTGTAATCCATAGCCTGTATCACATAAAGGCAGTATACCGTATGCATTACATATTATATGTAAAGAATGTGTACAGAATAAAGCAATAAAGATTCACATAAATGTCACTCTTATGTTACTCGCATAACCAAAGCATTCCCAAACACAAATGTGTCGCTCAAACACACATAATATGAGAAATACATGAACAAATAATTAGGGCTGTCAAACGATTAATCGCAGAAGCTTCATAGTTAACTGCGATTAATCGCGGTTTGAATTGCACGTTTAAAATTCTGTTATTTTGCATATCAAGGCAGTTCTAAGCCCATAATGTAGTATATCTTACCAGAGTTTTCATTGGCAATCAAAAGAACACATACAATTTCCTTTTTGACCTTTTTTATTTAAAAAAAAAGTGCAATGTAGACCAACTTCCAAATATTAGGAGGAATAAAGTAATTTAGTGCTTACTTTGAGAGATTACATTTATCAGGCCACTCTCTTAAGCTACTTCAAAAATAAACTATAACATCATTAGCAAAACAATTCCTAGCTGGAAATAACAGCAATCGAGTGATATGTAACATAACTCGCTTATGACAAACAGAACAGTCTAAAACATGGACGGCCACAGCGGGATATTTGTAACATTTTCTACTTTTAAATAAAGAATGTCATCCTTGTAATTAACCTGTGCTGCACATGGATGAAAAAAAAAAGTCCAAATGACAGTAAGATGAAATGACAAGAGATTCTCTCCTATTTATTTTCTTTAACCCAATTGCTAATACACACCAGTCTGTTGACATTAGCAGTGGACAGTGCTGCTCTCTTTTTTTGCAAGATGTGACCGGAGAGTGAGAACAGTCTTTCACTCGGTGCCGTTGTTGCAGGTGTAGCCAGATATTTTTGTGCTAGAGGTGCCAAGGTTGGGAAGGCCCTTGCGTGTCCAGACCACCATTCCAATGGACAGTCATCGATGGAGATGCTGGGCTCACCTCTGTACGGATCCACAGACGTGTCAGATGCTGGGTCTCCTTCGGCATCTGAATCTGATGCAGCAGCTAACAGAAGTGCATCTTCTCTTTAGGTGGGCCTGGCTCAGGTTCTCTACGAGGCTCAGGTTGCTGGCACTCTCCTCTTTAATCAACTTCCAGACTTCCTCCCTTTCAGATCTGGGAAGGCATTTCAGATCCTTAAATCTGGGGTCAAGCGCTGTTGCCACTTTCAACCACTGGAGATTGGTGCTTTGTTTTCGCTTTGATAGGTCAGATGTGAAGGCCGGAGCACATAACCTGGATCATCGTCAGAAGCAGTCATCAACCGGAACAAATGACACCGTGCAGGCAGGACCGCGGAGCAGGATATGTACTGTTCTCCTCCCAAAAGCTCAGTCACATACCTGCCAAGAAACATAAAGTGCAATCAATTACCAGTTATAAAAAAGAGGATGAAGTTAAGCTCCAGTGAAATAAAATTCTAAAAACTATTTTTTTTGTTTTTTTTAGAGCATGTGTGTAGGCCTTCCTCCTCTTCATCTTACAGTGCTTTTCATATTCATATAACCAATGTTTAAAGCTACAAAAGCAGCAGCATCTAATTTTAGCAATAACTAAATGATTAAAGAGAGACTAATAAATCAGTCACATTTTAATTTTCAACTAAACAAATTCAAAATATTTACCTGCATGGTTCAAGGAGTGTTTCGATCTTCTCCAGTTCTGCATTAGTCAGCATGGCTGGTGTGCCTCTTTGTTGATGGAGTTCAAGTGTTGCCTTGACAACGTCCCTGTTCCTCAGAAGCCGGGTGATCACGCTGGGAGTGGAGTCCCCCTGGTGGACACATCTTGGATGAGGGCTCCTGTGGCTGTCCCAACTCCTCGTTGTGCTCGCAATTCAGCTGCATTTGCTGGACTATGCTTAAAATGTCCAACCAATTTGCGGCATTTTGCCAAGACATTCTCAAGACCACTGTCACGGAGATCTCTGTAAACTGTGCGCAGCGCACGGCATGTGCTCGTATGGCAGGAGTCTTGCTGCTGCTGTCATATCACGGGCACTGTCCCCTTCCCCGCAATTTCCCACTGCTCTGCAACTTCAGAAAATTGTTCGGCACATGTTTCTGCAAAGTGCCGTTCTTCTGAGTGTTTAACCGTTAAAGCAAACGAATGCAACTTCCAGTCAGCGTCTATATGGTGTGCAGTAACTCCAGGATAATTCTGGTTTCTTACTGACGTCCAATGATCCCCGGTTAATGCCACAGCATTTGCCATTCGCAGGAGATTGATTTTAGATTGTTTCTCAGCTCATGGGCGTCAGAACCATTGTATATACTTTTTAAGACCAATGATATTGGACCCACTCACTTTTACATTCAGCGCATATGTCTGTTCGCTTTTCAGAGCGCATTCAGTCAAATCCATTCCACTTGAGGAACGCCCTAATGAATAAAACTCCATTTCCGCTGAAATCGCTAAAATATATTTCTCAACGAGCCGCAACTGACGAAAATAACCGCCCGTTGTACCATTCGTCAAATATTGCGTTGCAAACATCAATAAGAGCTTTAAATTGTCACTGCTGCTGGTCTCAGCGTGTTAATCCACGGATAGCAGTGCATATCAGCTGTGCACGACGTGGAGGCGAAGAACAGGCCGACGTGAAGCGGAGTTTACTTGTTTAATTAAAAAGCACCAAAATACATGAAATGGCAGTAACATTTTTCTGGGGGAGGACCCACCCACTTTTTTTTACTGCGGTCAAGCCAACCGCCACCCCGAAGTGCACTGTCAATCTAGCCGCCGCTGTATTTAGACGTTCGCGCATACACTAGCTATTACGGTAAAACCGTCATCTGGATTGAAAACAATTGATCTTCCGGCGAAGGCTATTTCACATTAATTTATTCTTTCTTTCTGTCAGTCTGTATATAATTATCTATCTATCTATCTATCTATCTATCTATCTATCTAGCGATCCATCCTAAAATAATTATATACTGTTGTGACCATACATTCAAAAAATCTTTAGAAAAAAAAATCCTAGTTTACACAGCCCAATTTCACCTCAGATGGAGAGTACACCTTCTCACTGTGTCACCTGACCAGTTTCATGGCATTCTGATGTTGTATTACAAAATAAATAGCCTTTAAAGACTTCAGTACATTTGTTTTCTGTCATTGATGAATAATACGAATAATTTCCATGTTTGTTTGTTTGTTTTTGTTTCAGTTACAACAATGCCCAAGGCAGTGGAAATGGCAGATGTTGCACCATGTCGACTTATCTGTCATGATGTTAAGTTGGACAATATCAGTTGTGAACAATTCCCTGAAGAGACTTTTATACCTATTCCTTTTGTGCTTGTGTCTTTCCATTGTTAATGTTTTTGGACACAAATCTCTCTTTGATGGACAATAATTTGTGCAATATAAATGTTATTGTGATATGTAACACTGACATGTAAATACATCTTTATCAATAACATAAAATGATGTACTTTAATCTATAAAAAGTACTGTCATTTCCCATGTTGCCTCTAGGACTGGTTTGTCTATCAAAGGTCGGACTCGGTTATAACACTGCTATTGAATGTTTCCTCATTTTAGTTATTTGTGTTCCTATAATAATTTTGTATAACTTTTACTCACTAAATATCACATAAACACATATTTGTATCCTTGATCATGCCTCATGACATTAGAGCCTTAAAACTGCTCTGTACAAATAACTGACACTGTCCATGGTGCTTAGCTAATGGATTTGCTATCTTTTGTGTTTGTGATTTTGCTTCTTGTGTTTTTCCCCATCAGTTTTGTGTTGGATAATATTTTCTAAACAACGTAATAATGTAAAGCCTAAGCTTAATATGCCTAAGGAAAACACAGTTACATATTTGTATGCAAAGTTATCCATCGGAGGGAGCCACAGTAACGAATCGTCTCAAGACTGGAAGTTTAATGTCAGTGAAATTGGTTCAGTACATTAACTTGTAAAAAAAATATATATATATGTATATATATAATTTTTTTTTTTTTTTTTTACATTTATTTATTCACATTTTGTGAAGAAAACTTTGGATTAAAGCAATAATGCAAAATTAAGTAAACTACATTAATTTTATATCTTGTAAACAAGAAACACTGTATTAATGTCTACTTGAGATTGGACCTTGATGATTGCCATTATATTTCAAATTAATGTTATTATGTCTAAACGAAAAAGTGTTAAAATTAATATTTTAATATTCAAATATTGTATTATTAGATATTTATGCTGAGTACATTGTGCAACGTGCAAAATGTCAAAAGAGCAAAAATCGAATAAGTTCCAAACAGGCACATGCGAAGCCTAAATTGGCATAGCAGGGCAACAACCACATGATTAAAAGTTCAAGACAGTAGCCTATAGCTTTTTCTTGGTAAACAAAAAAATCGAAGCTTGCAGCAATCGTGGAAGGAAAAGATGTCTAAGAAAGAGCAAGGGTGAATGCATATTATATTACACGTATAAACCCCATTTGCTTTACACCGCTAAAATTTGGGACATAACATAATTACGGCAATTAGGTTGTATAGCACCATTCAACCATTTAGGCCTAGACTATATGCTATTACTCCGAGGTCTGTCTAATGTCATGCAATTTATTATTATTCAGTAGAGACTACGGAATAATGAAATACAAATTATTTACTTAGACCAGTTTTTGATGCAATCAATTGCAATAATAATTTCAAATAGAAACTTTTTGTTTTGTTTTGTTAAGTTAACGATTGTTAACGCTATCACCTAAAAGTAAGTGAAACCTTTTAAACTGATGTAGTATGGGGTAACACTAGAGTACTGTTCTATCATTAATGAATAACTAACAAACGAGTAACGCTATATTAACATTGTATTAGCAACTATCTAACCAAAAACTCTGATTAATGAATTATTAAGTAATAGTGCTTAAGTTGAATGTGGTAGTTCACTATTAGCTAATAAAAACAATTTTTTTTCATCTACTTGGCAAACCAACAGTAATGACTCAAATATGAACAAACCATTCAGAGGGATTTAACTATTTGGAACAGTATTTTTAAGTAAAAAGCTGAATAACTCCTTAATATTGCATGAAGGTTTAGAAAGGTTTATACTTTATACTACGGATCCAGATTAGCAAATAGTGAACTACCACATTTCACTATTAAAGCACTATTAATGAATAGTTCCTTAATTAGAGTTACTTTTAAGTTAATAGTAGTTTATAGAATGTTAATAGTGCATTACTTTTTTGTTCCTGTGTACTTATTAATTAATGATGGAACAGTATTCTAAAATGTGACTGGAATATGTACGAATGCTGTCTTCCTAATGCCTTCCTTTTTTATTTTATACAGAGTGCACTCATTCAAGTTATTTGGGGTGAGTAATTCAGTAATTCAGGGAACCATCCATCCCTGAAAGTACATTTAGTCCAATAACTATGTGCAACTATGTTCTTTATTTTTATCAATGCCTTTTTTCACCAATAGAACAAAACCAAACGTATAGTTGATGATGAAATTGTGGAGACAGTTGAACTCGTAAAAAAGAATCTCATCAATTACGATGACACAGTCACACATAAGGAGGGCTTCTGGGGACAAGTGTGCATTGCACTTGGCATTGCAAACACGAAAAACAATCGATATAGACTGAAAATTATATTTCAAAAGGTGAGCATTTCTTTGTTTCCCTGTCTGTCTTTCAAAGCATGATTCCTGACTTCAAATTATTACAAATCACACACACACACACACAGTTTCTCGTAATTTATCATAAAAAAATGCAGCAATGTTATATGTTTGCTAGGCATTTTATTTGATTTGTTTTTTTCAATATCATACACACAGTCACAGCAAGATCTAACATTCCCTTATCTGTACTTTTTGAGATTAATTTTATACACCATGATTATACATTTTGTCAAAGTACCAGCCAGATTATCCCCCTTCTCCATTGCCGTCTGAGGCCAGCGAAACTGCTGCTGATGACCCGGGCCACAAATCTCCAGAGCAAGTTAGTCATGTGCTTTGTAGTGTACATAAGAAAAAAATCCATTAATTCATTGTTATAGGAGTAGAATAATTGTCTAAACTCTTTAAATCATCTAAATCAACTACATGTGTAATTTTGGTGTGTGTGATGTAATCTTACCTGGCCTTGGACAGTTCTTCATCATCTTCTCAGTTTGTGTTTTTCAGAGTCTAATTTCACACATAGCATGAAATTAGTTTAGTGTAAAAAAACCCCACATCTTTACAGGACAGATGTTGCAGTAACATTGTATTTTTTCATGAGGGGTCCATTAGTTATCCATCTGATGAAGATGGATTTATTAAAATCCGCCTTCCAAAGAACCCATCGTTCTTTTTCATTGAAAGAAACGAGTGGGACAAACTAAAGCAACATAGAAAAAAAAGAAGCTTTAAAGGACTACAATGGACCAATATAATTGCGAAAGGACTTAGGACCGTACATCCGTACTGCTCCATCGCTTTTAAAAGGCACAGACTGAAGGGTTTGGGTTTGATGCGACTCCTGAAGTCCTGAGTTCTCCTGTCTTGGATACTGTAGGTTTGAGGATTGCCCTGTCACTGTAACAGTTACTGTTGATACTGAAGAGAACCTCAAGGCTACAGTAGAGTACCAAGGTGAACATTGCTATCATAATTTAACAGAATTAAAAAGAAGGCCTGTAAGAGCAAATGACAGGAACACACTGGGTCAAGACTTACAAAGGCAACCCCCACGGGCCATGTTTCTTGACAAGTTGTATAAAATCCCTGATGATGTCATGGAGTCTGGCTGTAGAGATGAGGCTCCAAGTCGCGATGTCCTCAAAACAATATCGTGGGAAGCACGTCAGAGAAGCCGGCAGCACAGCAATGAGGTAATAAGTCTTCAAATAATGCTAAAAAAGAAAAAAGACAGTCCTGATGAGGTCCTTCAAAAAATCATGCTTCAACCAAAAGGTGTTTTACTGTGGTCACAAAGGGGAATTGAAATTTATCAGGAGCGATGCCGGGAGGACATTGTGTACCTCGATGCCACTGGCAGCATCATGAGAAAAGAGAAGGGCTCTCCTCCTTTCTATGTTTACGAGTTGGTGGTCAGGAATCCCCCAAAAAAACTCATCCCCTTTACCTGTTGCTACTTATCTGACCTGTGACCACACCACAGCCTCAGTGACTTATTTCTTAGAGGCGTTCCAAACTGATGTGGCAAGGCACTTTGGAAGGAAAGGAATGCGGTCACCCATCATGATCCTTTGCGATGGGTCGATGGTGCTAATGCAGGCTATATGCCTATCATTTGCCAAGAAAAATCTACAAGACACCATTAACCACTATTACAAGATAGCCAGTGGAAAAGGAACAAAGGAAGATTTTGAGGTGCCCATTCTTCATCGTTGCCTTAGCCATGTCATGAAGAATGCCAAGGAAATGTGCACAAAGTTGTAAGTACCGTACATTAACAAAGTAGCGTTCGTGACATTAATTTTTTAGTGACAGTTGCTACAGTAAGTGTCTGAAGAACTTTATATAGACTCTTTGTAAACTGACCAATGTGAACTGGTCTTTCCAAAATGCACACAATTGAAAAGTCTCTTGGCAGTGTGGCCTCAGAATTCCCCAACATCGTAGTGATGGGCAATCCGGCTCTTTTTCGTGAGCCGGCTCGTTTGACTCAGCTCACTGAAAAGAGCCGGCTCTTTTGGCTCACAAACGGCTCTTTTAAAAAAAATGTATGTTTTGACTATGATAGGTGTGAGAACAATTCTAATTACATTATTAAATGAAATAATACTTACAATGTCTCACAATTTCTTTAAAAATGCATTGATTTATGAAAAAAGAATACTATTAAACATTTGCATTTAAATTACAACTTTTTAATGTATATAAACAACATTCAAAACAAATACAATATGAATCTGAACAACACAATATAACCCATATTAAAGAAAAATAAATAACTGAAAGGATTAAACTGGTCCCTCTTTTTCTTTCTTCTTTATTGGCATGTTATAACCAGCATGAACTATCTCACTAGTTATGTTTTGTAACTAGCATGAACACACACACACAATGCTGATCATATTTTTATTTTATGAGAGATTTGCATTCAGAAATGCAAGCTGCCTCACTTTCGAGGGGCTGATGCGGTTTCTTCTCTCAGTAATAATTTGTCCTGTTTTCGAGAAGACCCTCTCAGAGGGAACGGATGTGGCCACTATGCAGAGTCTCCCTGTCATGACTTTAGTAAGCCGTGGGTAGATAGATGCCTTGTTCTTCCACCAGCTCAGAGGGGCTCCTCCAAATAGGATCGGACCTCCATTATGGCATCTGCTGAGGGATTCCTTCGTGCTGCATTCCCAGTTGCTTTCTCATCAAACAGCATCCAAACAGCAGACGTTTGTGGCACTACTGCTGGTGCTTCTGCTCCCTGTTGCCCTGGTGTCTGAGCCAGCTGACTGCTGGGGCTGTCCCTCCTGCTGCTGAGGTGATTCTTTGAAGAGCCTCATCAATCGCTCTGGCATCACTGAAGGCAAACTTCTTAAACCTGGGGTCAAGTGCAGCGGTTTCTGATAGCACGTGATTGTATTCCATTCTATGGAACTTTCTGTCCATTGATGAACATAGGGTGTCCATCAACTCTATCACTTGCCCTGTGGTTACATTTACTTCTCTCTGGCGGTTGGCCGTGATTCGCTGCAGACCCTTACATAGGAGTATCATTTTTGAGGCTGTCACATAGCTAAAAAGAGAGAACAGATTTATATATACATATATATATATATTATATATATAAAATGTAATATAAAATACAGGATAAAATGTAGAAATAACTGCTTACTGTACCTCTCTCCACAGATCTCCACAGTAACCTGCTCAAAGAGCTCCAGGACTCTGCACAACTCCTCCACCACCTCCCATTCCTCTTGGGTCAGAGGATCAACAGGTGCACTGACAATGGCCAGGGTAGAGATTATGGCATCCTTTGACTCGAGAAACCACTTCAACATATAAAATGTGGAATTCCACCTTGTAGGGCAGTCTTGTTTAGGCCTTAGCTCAGGCATTCCCATCTGGCGTTGTGTAGACTTCAGTTTTTCAGCACCTACTGTGCTCCTGTGGAAGTATTCCACAGCTGCTTTCACTTTGTCCACAGTGGGCTTCATCCCCCTCAGAGCATCTCTTACAATCAGGTTGATTGTGTGGGCCAGACATGGATGATGGGTCCACTTTAATATTTTCACGGCTTTGGTAATGTTAGCTGCATTGTCAGTAACACAACAGACCACTTTTCCATCTACATGCCATTCTTTTGCCACTCTCAACAGTTCCTCTGCCAAGTTCTCCGAGGTGTGTCTGTCGCTGAACTCAAAGCAGTCTAGAAGACAGCTAGACATTGAAAAATCTTCAATAAAGTGACATGTAACTGACATGTAATTGGTGGTTATCCTTGACGTCCAGCAGTCAGTGGTAAGACAAACTGCAGTAGCTTTTTTTACTCTTTCCTGCACTGAAGCCCTTGTGCTCTCATACAGTTGTGGAATAAGTGATTGTGAAATTACTTTCCTGCTTGGAATTGTGTACATTAGATTTAGACTACTGCTATAATTTCTAAAACCTCTGTCCTCCACGATCGAAAATGGCTGGAAATCGGTGGCAAACATTTTAGCCAGTGCAATATCAATTTGGCCTTGTTTTGCTACAGACATTGACTTTTGCATAAACTGGTCCATTATAGAAGACTGCGTTGCTGTGGGTCGCGGATTAGGCCTACTTGACTGAGTGGATACATCTGAGGTGCTGGCTCCAGTCGCTCCACCACCATCACTAGCGGGACCGCTAGTTTCTCGAAGCTCCGCTAACTTCACAGTTGGGTGCACAGTTCGCATATGCCGGTGTAGGTTGTGCGTAGAACCGGCTTTATGTGAGATTTTCTTTTGGCAAATTCTACACTGTGCTTTAACATTGTCTACATCATTAAAATAATTCCAAATGCTGCTGTGCTTCCGACTCATTTTCCTGCTTTTGTTTTGTTTTCACAGCTGTTTTTCCTCTCCTCCGAGTTTGACAGTTTGAAATTGACACTGTGTGTGTGTGCTCAGCCCCTCCCTCATGCCGTATAATTGGTTGACACCTCGTGTATGATTGACAGGAACAGAATGTGAGGCTGATCAGACAGTCGAAACGAATGTGTGCGCCTTTAGTCCTATATAATTATTTTTTTGTTATTTGAATCAGTCAATTATTTTAAATAAAACAAAATTAATTCATTACAAAATGATTTAATTTCGATAGGCTATATTTTTTAAAATAGAGTCGGCTCTTCAGATATGCGAGCCAGCTCCCGTCGTTCACCTAAAAGAGCCGGCTCTTAGAGTTGGCTCGTTCGCGAACGACCCATCACATCGGTCTGTGAAATGCTTATAATACTGATATATTCAATACATTTCCAATATAGCAGCAAGTATTAATAAAGGGCAGATTGGATATAATATGCACCATTTATGAAATTTTAATATTACTGTTACATATTAAATTGCAGTAAATAATTTTGTTCTTGAACCTAATTATTATATTATATTCACAGTGCGCCAAACCACTACCATCTGGCCATGCATGTATTTGGTTCCCTCACAACTGCAGCACTTTAAAGGAACTAGATGACATGGTTCAAAGTGCTGCAGTTGTCTTTTCAAGTCCATCCTGTGGGGCCAATGTTGAAAAACATTAAAAAAAACCTGCAGTCTTGGCTGCAGAGAACAGGGAAGACATTGGATGTGACTACCAACTCCAAAATTGATGCTGAGGACTTGAAGGTAAATTACAAATCGAGTTTTACATTGTAACGTTTATGGTTTTATTTAAACAAAGATGTGAATAAATAATTCTATTATCAAGTAAATTTACTTTAAAGAAACAGTAATTAAGTGAAATTTCTTGGATATAAATGTACTTAGATAAATGTCTT
This sequence comes from Phoxinus dragarum, assembly GCA_033366665.1. Lineage (NCBI taxonomy): Eukaryota > Metazoa > Chordata > Actinopteri > Cypriniformes > Leuciscidae > Phoxinus > Phoxinus dragarum. The sequence continues at coordinate 9,733 of JARPMJ010009068.1, read as the reverse complement.
AGGGAGAGCTATATTTCAATGTGCTTAAAGTCTTTGTTACGGCAATATATATTTGAAATTAATGCTATATTAACACTATTTTAATACTAATACAATAGTAGGACAACATCGGAACAACAAGCCCTTTTGTCAGTACAGAAAGTAACTGTAGTGAGTTTTGTCAGTAAAGACTAACTACGTTTATTTACACAAAAAATAGTTAAGTACCTGCCACTCAAACAGCACAACACAGCATCATTTAATAGAATTAGACAGAATTAGACATTTTTAAATAACTGTTTATAACTGTTGTTCCTTGTTTATTAAGGGCTGATGTCTTCTATTGAATTGTGCCTGAAGTCCTACAGTTTACAGACACACCTCTAATAATAACAACACATTGTTACATTACATTTAGGACATGAAAGGAGCCAACAAAATTGCAAAACGTTGCAAGGCAATTATTTCAAATGCTCCACTGGACAGGAATGGAGAGCACAATGTGTATTTCTGTAAAGGCCTCATCAATCACCTCAGCAAGTATCTTCTCCCATATGCTGGATTGTGGACCGGGATAATGCTAGGTTTGCCATAATTAATCAAAATATCGCTATTCGGATAGAAAAATCTGGGTACGTTTTCTGAAAATACATGGCTTCTTTTCTTTTTGTACAAAGGTGACCTTGGACGACATGGGACGGGACCTCATTATGAGCAGAGCACTCGGAGATATAATGTCCTGAGAAAGCTCAAAAGACAAGTTATAATATATAATACATTTATCATAACATGACCTCTGTATCAGTATTATTATTGTGTTTAAATGATAAATTATGTTATGAATTCACCTGTTTTTTATTTCTTGCTCAGAACATAACAGAGGACAATAAAACACAGGGAATCATGGAGAAGAGCCAGTGGGACTTAAAGCATATTCGTTTCACTTCTGGACGGCTCACTAGGCTTGATGACTTCGTGGCCCGCTACCAAACAAGTCACACCGCTCTCCTGAAGGAGTACGAAGACTCTGAAAGAGTTTTCAGAAGAAAGGTTTGAATACTTTTAATAAATGTGTCATTGAAGAGATGGGTACCAGTTTTTAGGGAAAACTATATATACAGAACATAATATTTTGTATGTCATCCTATTTTATTTATTGATATCTAAACCAGCTCTACAAAGTTATTTTAATTCTCTTTATGAAGACATTCAGAGTGGACGAAGAAAAGTGGAAGGAACGCCAGCAGAAGAAGAAGGGGAGATATGTCACAAGCCATTTGTTTTCAAAAAATCAAACAAGAAGGTATACTTTAAACGTAATACTGTGATGCATTCTACAGAATTAACAGTAACAATCTTATTCTTAATATAACAATTTTAGTTATTCTGCAGCCAAGGGAAATGCAGCCTATCTGAAATTTTACTACTCATAGACATCTTACAGCCAACCCCCTTTTTCATCAATTAATTTTCTTTTATTTCATACACTATAAAAGTATTTACTTAATATTGTTATACTTAATTTTAAGAAAAACAATGAATGTAAATTGCACCTGAAACATGAAGTCTTGTTAAACAAAAATATTTTTAAAGGGGTGATTATGATTTGACTTTTCTAATTTTAGTTAGTGTGTAATGTTGCTGTTTGAGCTTAAACAAAATCTGCAAAAGTGACAACGCTCAAAGTTGAAAGAAAAGGAAAATAAGGACTAAAACAAACGGCTGGTTAGGATTCCATGACATTGTGACATCACAAACCCTACATGTACATAAAGCCCCGCCCCCACGAACACTTTAATAATGTTTTCAAAAAAGCAAATTAAAAGACAGATGGAGAGACTGTTAAATGATGCTCCTTAACAATGTGATCTGTTTTTAAACACACTGTTGACAGGTTGAGACCTCAGTGCCTGTGGGTCCCATTGGAGACCAAAAGTCTTCACCACTGCCTAGTTCATCCCTGCAGGAGGACCATGAAAAAACTTTGGATGGAAAAGCTCTACCTGCGGATATCTCAAATAAGCCCCAGGAACCATCCAAGACACCATTAACCACACAACATCAAGTACGAAGGGTTTCTACTATCAAACGATCTAACTGATAGTAGTAACTTTTAAAGGTTATTATTTGTATGACAAGTAAAAAGAAACAATATATTTGTTAAAAAAATTATATTTATCAATGTGTAATGTTTGGTTGAAATGTATGGCATGCAGCTCACCTCCTTGTGGAAAAGAAGGAACGCAGAGGTTGTGGTTTCTGTGATCCCCCCAAAACACAGGACAAACCGTAAGAGCTCCGTACTCTTCAGCCGCACCGGTGGCTATATGGCGACCCAGGTGAAAAAAAAGTGCACTGAAATACATTTTATTTAAGTGCACTTAGTAAACTTCTATAATACACTTCTGTAATGTACTTAAAGTGCTCTATTTTCGACCTACTTATTTTGCACTTAATATACTTAAAGCTTATCTTAAGTACTGCTTAATATAAACTTAAGATCATCTTAGTGTACTAAATTGTGCTTTTTGGGACACATTGAAGATGAACTAAAGTGTATTTTTAATATACTATTTCATATTTTTAAAAAATGTATTTCGTTACCACTTTAAGTACAATTGAAACCATCTTTAAATACAATAATAAACTATTTAAATAATAATAATAATATATAATTATATAAAAATTATACTTATAATGTATTCCTAGATTTAAAAAATGGACTAAAATACATTATAAGTGCACTTAGTAAACTTCTATAATACACTTCCGTAATGTACTTAAAGTGCTCTATTTTCGACCCACTTATTTTGCACTTAATATACTAAAAGCTTATCTTAAGTACTGCTTAATATAAACTTAAGATGATCTTAGTGTACTAAATTGTGCTTTTTGGGACACATTGAAGATGAACTTAAATATGCTTTTAACATACTATTTCAGCTTTAATTTTATCTTTAGATTAAATCTTTAATACATTTTTAACACCTATAGTTTAAAAGGACAGGAGGAATGGATATATGTACAAACAAAAAGCATCTCTTTCTTAAAAAACGCTTTCTTTTTTTTAAACATTATTCAAGTCCAAACAGACTGTTGGGAAACAAAATAACACAAATGGCAAGTTTAAACTAAAAGCATTAAAGGGTTTACCCGAAAATCAAAATGATCTCAGTTTTTACTTGTGTTGTTCTAACCCTGTATGACTTCCATTTATAATTGCATAACAAAATATTATATTTATGATGTAATCTGAGCGCTGGATAAGTCTTCCATTGACTTCCAAGGGGCTTAAACTTGCTCGATCAGAAAACATATAGACATTGTTTAAAATAGCCCAAGTGCACTAAAAAAACACTTAATTACAAGAAAGTAATTTGTATATATTTATTTTTTTTGTGCTAAAAACAACTGTAAAAATTATGTTATAAATACACTAATTAAAAGTATTTTTTACTTAAATAGTACTTAAGTGTAATTAATAAAATATACTAAAAACCTTATTTTTAAAATGTATTTTTAGTGCATAAAAATAAAATATACTTTTGAAAAAATAGAGAGAAGAGTTTTTTTTAGTGTATTTCCTACAAGTAAATTTTAACACATTTAAAATAGTTTATTGTTAGTGTACTTTGATAGCTATGTAAAAGTACACTAACAATGAACTATTTTTAATGTGTTAAAAATGTACTTGTAAAAAATACACTAAAAAACTCTTCTGTCTATTTATTCAAAAGTATATTTTATTTTTATGCACTAAAAATACATTTAAAATATCAATGGTATTTAATATACTTTATTAATTACACTTAAGTACTACTTAAGTAAAAATATACTTTTAATTAGTGTATTTATAATATATTATTTTTACAGTTGATTTTAGCACAAAAAATATGAACGTACTACAATTGTACTTTCTTTTACTTAAATATATTTTTAGTGCACTAAAGTATACTTTTTTTTCACCTGGGGAGGTATAGTGTGCATCTCATTCTCTTACAAATTAAGTTATACAAGCTGTATTTAATTTTTAAAACTATAAATCTGTAGTTATAAAGCTTATACAACGTTACATCATGTCATGACTGTTACTGTTATTGAATCATTTGTTCTGAATAGATACCAATTAATGATGGGCAATTATTGTAATGTTTTATCATAAACATGGTTAGTTACCCATGTGTTTTTTGGGAATGTGTTTTTAGTTTAGAAATTAAAATATTGAAATGAATGGTTATAATACATAAAATTCACAGCAAATTACAGCAAATCTGACTGATGTTACAGGGTAAATTGCTGTCTTAATTGTGTATCCTTATAATTTAAACAGATATATGTTTGATGTCTTCTTAACATTGTATTGCTAATTTATAATGCAACTTAAAAAAACAAAAACATTTCCCCAACATTTCTTATGTAGATAATTGAAGGCCTAAATCGCTACACAGCATGGGTGATTCTGAGGGGACAGCACGCAGATTGCCCGGCAGAGTTTGTCAAAGGTGATCACAATGGCTGGACTATAGTGTGAATATGCAAATTTGTGTGTGTGTGTTTGCAGGGACTAATATTATAAGGCTTACACATGAAAAATAATAATCTATTGCAAAACTACATAACAAATTTGCCTGCTTTCCATCTTGCTTTAAAAAGGTAAATATACTTAATGATGGTTTAAAATGCAAAGGTAATTATTATTTATCTTCATTAGGTCAACTTGAAGAATTACCAGGCAATTGTTTCATTTGTGAACATCAAGAAGGTCCACTGGAAACTTCTGGTGAGTAGCTGAATGAGATCTGTCATTATTTACAGTGTCTGGAATATTATTAAAAGATGTGCATTCTCCCCACTTTTCATTTTCAGTACATAAATAAATATCCCTCAAAAAGTTACTCAGAGAAAGCTGATTCCATTCATGCAGCCAAAAAATCCAGGTATTCTTTGTATGACTCATTAATCCTCAAGCCACGTTCGATGGCTATTTGCCTGTAGTTTTGCAGCACTGAAGAGATTTCGTTCCCTCCCTACTAATAAGGGATCCACCTCTCTCCATTTAAATTGTTTGTATACTTTAAGGTGTTTATACTGTTAGTATAATTTATAATCCATATATATATATTTGTTTTTCGTGGTGCATGTTAATGCCCAGAGGGTTTTATTACTTTGTAATCTTTTTCATATGGACATTGTGTAATATTTCTTTAAGTAATGGATGTTGAACTCCCTCCAGCTAAAGAGTTTATCCCAGTAAGGATGGAGCATAACATAAATTAACCTAACAATGAGTGTCTCCTGATTAGGGGCATGCAGATGATGTTAGGGTAGCATGCTACATTTATTAAATATTATTTAATTTATTCAAGTATTTACCGGCCAGTTTGCTTAATGGTTAATCATATCAATATTAAAGGAGACATTGCAAAGACTTTGTTTTATAATAAAGTAATTTATTTTATTTACATTCCATACCTTGTAGATAATAGCTGATTGCTTATGACTGTTGTGTTGAGAAAGGCGATGAAAATATTTTGTTGTGTTATAGACTCAGGAATGAAATTAAGATTTAAAGAAAATTATTTGTGCGTACTTAAACTTTCCATAATAATACCTATATTCTTAAATGTTGAGAATATAGTTTAAATTTGAAACCATACTTTCTGTACTTTTTTCTTAATTAATACATATTCGTGTAATACATCGCATACAGTGAGTACCTAGACACGAGGAAACCGTGCCATGGAAGAACAGAGTGGGTGGACATCAGCTGGAAAGGAGGCGTTCTGAAGCGTCCACTCCAGCGGGACGCCAGTAGCTGTGGGGTCAGTGTCATCTTGGGATGTGAAGTGTTGTAATACCCATCTCTCTGTTTTTTTCTGTAAATTAAGTTAATGTTTGTGTTTCAACATTTTATACACATTGTTGTACAAAATGACAGAATACTAAATAATTAGGGTATTTTAAACGCTAACATATGCTGGAGTCTGACACAGTCCAGATGATGTTTTTAAATATTATTGTTTGTTTAGATGGCTAAGGAAATTATGAGGGCATTTCCGGCTGTTCCAGTTGTTAAATTCGGAACATCTAAAAAGGAAATGGCACAAGAGTGAAAAACGATGGCTCTCCAGATACAGAAAGAATCAGGTTTGTAAAGCAAGTGTTTGTCTGTTGTGTAGAGTAATACAAAATAAAATGCAGCTTTACAAAATATACAGTAGACAGCATTCAAATATACAATGCAGAAGTCAAGTGTCAGGTAAAACAGTAGTAATAAAAAAAAATATTTTGAATAAAAAAATCTTTAATGCAGCTTTATAGGAAATTATACAGTTCTAAAAGGAATTCCACAGTGCAGTGAAGAGAGAGTGTAAGAGTTGCCACTCATAGCCAGGTTATATACTATTACATTAAAGCCACCACTAAATGTAGGGTTGGCAGAGTAGTAGCACAGCTTAATACAGCTCAAAAGATACACATCTATATTAAAATATAATCAATTATAACATATATACTTATGTTTGTGTTACCAATTTATTTCTGTTTATACTTTAATATTTTAGTGTTTGATGAGGCCAATAACTGTGCCATGTGCTCATTGAAAAAGCCAAGTGGAAGTGGGCCTCCTATGACAAACTGGGTATGTTTGTTTTTTTCACTTGTGAAGGATGAATTGGAAAGTAAAAAAGCAGTAGCAATATAAAACCGTGGATCTCTGTTTGTAGCAGATCAGTGATATTTCCAACGTATTAGTTTCTAGATCCAGTGTGACCCCTGCGAGAGGCGGTCCCATGAAGAGTGCCTGGGCATGACTGAAGGGGAGCTGGAACATGCCAGAGTCAACAACTGGGACTGCATTTTGTGCTCTTAAGTGTTTTTATTTTTATTTAAATTATGCACTTTTTATTTTTATTGTAAAATATTGTTGTTAATTCCAGTCTGTGTCCCTTTAAATATTTTTTTTAATATTGAGTATTTTTGAAAATAATTTGTAAATAGTAGGCTAATGCCATTAAACAATTTTACATGTGAAATTCAACATCAGAATCTGTTGTCATTTCATATGTGACACTGTGCTCTTATTTTGTAATACAACATCAGAATGCCCTGAAACTGTGCAGGTGACACGGTGAGAAGGTGTACTCTCCATCTGAGGTGAAATTGGGCTGTGTAAACTAGGATTTTTTTTAAAAAGATAGATAGATCGCTAGATAGATAGATAGATAGATAATTATAGATAGATACATATTTATAAAAAGATAGATAGATAGATAGATAGATCGCTAGATAGATAGATAGATAGATAGATCGCTAGATAGATAGATAGATAGATAGATAGATAGATAGATAGATAGATAGATAGATAGATCGCTAGATAGATAGATAGATAGATAGATAGATAGATAGATAGATCGCTAGATAGATAGATAGATAGATAGATAGATAGATAGATAGATAGATAGATAGATAGATCGCTAGATAGAAAGATAGATAGATAGATAGATAGATAGATAGATAGATAGATAGATCGCTAGATAGATAGATAGATAGATAGATAGATAGATAGATAGATAGATAGATAGATAGATAGATAGATAGATAGATAGATAGATAGATAGACAGATAGATAGATAGATAGATAGATAGATAGATAGATAGATAGATATAGATAGATCGCTAGATAGATAGATAGATAGATAGATCGCTAGATAGATCGCTAGATAGATAGATAGATAGATAGATAGATAGATAGATAGATAGATAGATAGATAGACAGATAGATAGATAGATAGATCGCTAGATAGATAGATAGATAGATAGATAGATAGATAGATCGCTAGATAGATAGATAGATAGATAGATAGATAGATAGATAGATAGATCGCTAGATAGATAGATAGATAGATAGATAGATAGATAGATAGATAGATAGACAGATAGATAGATAGATAGATAGATAGATAGATAGATAGATAGATAGATCGCTAGATAGATAGATAGATAGATAGATAGATAGATAGATAGATAGATCGCTAGATAGATAGATAGATAGATAGATAGATAGATAGATAGATAGATAGATAGATAGATAGATAGATAGATAGATAGATAGATCGCTAGATAGATAGATAGATAGATAGATAGATAGATAGACAGATAGACAGATAGATAGATAGATAGATAGATAGATAGATAGATAGATAGATAGATAGATAGATAGATAGATAGATAGATAGATAGATAGATAGATAGATAGATAGATAGATAGATAGATAGATAGATAGATAGATAGATATAGATAGATAGATAGATAGATAGATAGATAGATAGATAGATCGCTAGATAGATCGCTAGATAGATAGATAGATAGATAGATAGATAGATAGATAGATAGATCGCTAGATAGATAGATAGATAGATAGATAGACAGATAGATAGATAGATAGATAGATAGATCGCTAGATAGATAGATAGATAGATAGATAGATAGATAGATAGATAGATAGATAGATAGATAGATAGATAGATAGATAGATAGATAGATAGATAGATAGATAGATAGATAGATCGCTAGATAGATAGATAGATAGATAGATAGATAGATAGATAGATAGATAGATAGATAGATCGCTAGATCGCTAGATAGATCGCTAGATAGATAGATAGATAGATAGATAGATAGATAGATAGATAGATCGCTAGATAGATAGATAGATAGATAGATAGATAGATAGATAGATAGATAGATAGATAGATAGATAGATCGCTAGATCGCTAGATAGATAGATACACACAACCGGCACATCCGGGAACTTAACTGTAAATATTGTTACCGCCCCCTTTTTGGGGGAAAACAAACCATATTCCCCATAGACTTCAATACAAAATAGCGCTACAAAACAACGTCCATACACAGCCGGCAGACGTGTATAACTTAAGAAATCACTTAGATGAAATATGTCGAGTAGTTATATGTCCACCCTGCCTTCCATAGAGCGTGAACGATACATTTATAAACTTAATTTGGCCAACTTAAAAACATGTCCCTTCATTCTACCAGCGCCAAATTGGTCCCACAACCCCACCCAGTGGCCAGAAGTGTCTTACCCGGACATTTACTCGTACCTCGTCGAGTCACCAGGTAGCCAGTGAATGATTTTACTTTGGTTTTAAGAAGTAAACATCTTTAAATGTATATATTATGTCTTTATATTTAGTGAGTGCACTTTTCTGTCCAGCCATACTAGCCTGATTTAGCTTTCGATAGCATTTATTTATTTATTTATTTATTTATTTGATATGGACATTAACAACAGCATTGGACGCACCAGATACATTGTTTTTTAGTGTTATAGCAAGACTGCTAATTTGCAACACTTGTCCATAGGAGGCTACGTATTTCATAAAACATAACAATGCAATATGCAAAACAGTACAATGTTTAAGAAATATAAACAATACACATCATCAATATTCATTTCAGCATCACCATGTGTGCAGATTTGCCTTGACTTCAGCCATTGTTTCAGACCTCTGTTAAAGCTAATCATGTCTGTCTGCAGTTTTAAGTCAGTGGGCAGAGAGTTCCAAAGTCTCGCTCCATTATAGGAGAAACTGGACTGACCAAAAGATTTAGTAAATCTAGGAAGAACACAGTCCCCACTGACTGAGGCTCTGGTGGAGGGTCTGAGTGAGCCCTGACGTCTAATAATGAGAGCTGAAAACAGCGGCGACACATGATTGTTCAAACATT
>JARPMJ010009067.1:0-29948 GCA_033366665.1 Phoxinus dragarum | reverse complement strand
ACATTCTCTACACAAGTACACTGCAGTCGAGTGTTCATTAAGTATAAATACCGCTAAGGAAGTTTGTTACTTACTTTGAACTTACACATGCACATCCTCCTGAGGATTTGAGCTGTGGTCTGTGAGAGGCATTGTTTTGTATTAATCTTTTGGATTGTTTTTTAAGTTTATTGCATGGTGTGGCTGCTGTTTTTGCTTCTTTTGTCTAATTGTTACAACTTACCGGTAATGGGGTAGATTGTAACAAAGGGCAAACCATGTATTTGACATCAACTTATACGGGCTGTGATATTCTTACAGAGGTTTGAATGGGTGCCTTTTGTAGTAAACAAATGTGTGTACTTTGTATAAAATTCAGTGAGTTACAGCCGCCTGGTCCCCCCTATAGTGTTTAGAGTTAGTCAATTTTACCAGTTTTATTTACCAGTATTTTACATTTCTGAATCTAATAATAAAAAACAACTTATACACCAATGCTATCTGGGGGGGGGGGGGGGGGGGGGGGGGGGGGGGCAAGTTTCAAACGCAAGTTTGACCAGGTGTGACTTATTTTCTGGAAAATAAGGTAAATAATAAAATTGAGCTGAAGCCTATTATTAAAAAGTGCATTTACAAATTTACAACATTTGCACCAATAAAACAAGCTCATTACTCTCACCCACATTGATTTTTGGCTTAATCACTGTTATTATTAATGGGCCCAGTTATTAACTAGGACTGGGTCCTAGGAACATTTTCTTCCCTGCAAATGTCCCTGAAGCTGCATGAAAAACAAAAGTTTTATTCAATGGATTATATATAGCCTCGAAAGCGCAAGACCACTCTACACTTTGTTAATGAGAGGATGTTTTGAGCGGTGAGTGGTTTCTAACTTAAACACATCTAATTGGCTATTGTGTTCAAGAGATCAACAAACATGTTTGTGATTGGCTAAATTGCTTACCGCTGCAAAAACACATTATAAATAGAAACATTTGACATTCTCCAGAGCCAAAACACAAATATTCACAGGAGCGTTTGTCAAATCTGTTTCGTCAATATAATATTATTATAGTATCGACTTGCAGAGTGCTCTAGATTGTTAGTCAATAGAGTTTTTACAGTTTTATAGCGCTCAATCTTCAATAACAATTGACAATAACAAATATAGCTGCAATCAGCAATCATCGGGGCCAAGCGCAAAAAGAGGATAAGACATGCCAACATGGCTGGGAGTGTCAGAACAACTGCAGCAAGGAGCAATTGAAGACATTTAAAGATGAATTTAGGCAAAACGGTTGAAAAATCACATACATTAACTGAAAATATGATTGAATGGATTATCACTTTCTACCAATAGGTGGCGTAGTTACAAAATTTATGTGATGTGGTTAGAGTGAAGTGACAATGACACATACTAAGTTTGGTGTCAATATGTCAAGGCTTTGCAGATATAAAGCCTGAATAGTCATTTTGGCATCATGCATCAACTTTGCTGCTGTGGTATACGAAAACAGTTTTGTCTATCGACACGAAATCCATAAACTTTTACTTGGCACGGTCTGGAGATGACACGATCCAACTTTGGTGAAAATCGGACGTTTGGTCTAGGAGGAGTTCGAAAAAGTAGGTTTAAAAAGAAAATAAAGATGGCGGACAGGATGTTTGGCTGACTATGGCAAAATTGGTATCTATGTTTTCAGCATAACCCAAGGAATCTATTAAGATCAAATGTAGTCAAAGGTTATTAGCAATGTTGTAAATTTAATTACAACTTTTGACCCAAAGGTGGCGCTGTCTCGTAATCTTTTGAGTACCTTCAGGGCCTTAAACTTGATGACCCAAACGGAGTTTCGTAACAATACGTTCATGCGTTCATAAAATACATAAAATATGTGCATGTTAGCACATAATTCAAAATGGCCGATAGCTAAAATGGCTGATCTGGGAAAATTGCTGATCTGGGAAAATTGCATGACGCCCTGAATCTAACGAGACCACTTTTATGATTCGTAAAATTTGTTTGCGCGGTATTCGAGAACGGTTTGATGAATCAACACGAATTGCTTAACTTTTTGTCGCCATGGTCTGAAGATGATTTGATTAAATTTTCGTGGAAATTGGAGCAACGGCCTAGGAGGAGTTAGAAAAAGTAGTTTTTTCGGAAAATTAAAAATGTCCGAAAAGTTATTATGTCGGAAAATGACGTTGAATCGCCATGAGCTCAAGAATCAGAGGAAAAAATAATTTTGTTTCTAGCCCCTATGGTTCAAAAGTTATTAGCATAAACATGAGTGCAACTTTGGACAGTTGGTGGCGGTAGAGGGACTGAATTAAAAAAAAAAATATTAAAGCGTGAATGTATTCATCTTTTAAAAAACAAATATTATATATAAATTTGACTTCTTTTTTTTTACCCATGTTTGACTCCCTGCAGTACTGCTGCAGACCCCAGGTTGAAGACCCTTGATTTAGCACATATATCTTATTTGATTGATGTACTCATTTTATAGATTTGTTTCTATTAATGTTTAATGATATGTTGTGTTGCATTTACAAGTATGTTGTGAAGCAGCCTTCACTTTGGTATAATAATATTTCATAAATTTGCGCTGGTCAGACGGAAGTCCGACTGAAACATCAAGAAAGGCACAACTAGAAATGATTCAACAAACTCTGCTGCATTTTTACCATTACTTCGTCTTTTGATTCCTGCTCTTCCCTTGCCTCTGTCTGCCTCTTTGGATATCAGACAAAATCTGTGTTAACTGGGTTTAGGTATCAGACAAAATGCCCACAGTCCATTCACTGACTAGGGTTGGGTATCGGTTGGGTTTTATCCGATACCAGTACCTACTCGGTATTTTTTAAACGGTTCCGGTGCTTAAACGGTTCTTGAACCGGTACTTAAGAAAACGAAACCGCACACACTTTGTCTAAAAAAATAATACCCTTTTATTTACAGGGCCAAACTGGACACAATATTATCTTAAATATTTAAAAAGTTTCTGATTTCTGATTAAATTAAAAATTGCACCGTTTAATAGACTACTGATGTAAAACATTTAAGTTAAGATCAACATTTTGTCTTAACATAGGTCTATTATGACTTACTTTAAGCAGAGAAATATCTGACACTGAGCAGAGATATTTAACACACACAGTAGGCTATTGCCTCATATAAAGAAGTGTTAGAGCTTTGTTAAAACATTTTGCACACGTCACACTCGCTGTTGAATGACAATGGTGTTTGCTAGCCTATACTTGATATGACAGATTTGCAGTTGGCATTAAAATAGGCCTACTCGACTTACCCAATAGGAACGGCTGCTATTATCATCATCTGTGATGTCGCAACCCGAGAACACTAAACGTCTCTATAGCACGCAGTATGTTTATCGTGTAAATATATACGCGAAAATTCGTTTTTATGTGCATAGGATCCGCATGGGTTGGTTAGGGTAGGTTTAGTAGTGGTGGTGTGGGATGCGTATTACATGCAATGAAGTGCGTATCAAATGCACGTGAAAACTGCATATCATATGCACGTAACAACTAAATTTCGCATATAAATTGCACGATAAACACACTGCGTGCTATAGAGACACTGGCAGCTGCTGAACTTGAACTTTCGTCAAGCGTGTCCGAGGTTCGGGGTTCTAATCCACATTGTACAGTTTTTTTTTTTTTTTTTTTCATCAAAACCGATTATGCTCATCAGTGGTTATATCAAGCAGGGACAAGTTTGTGTGCATTATATTTTGTGATTTCACCGGAACAAATGGAGAGTCTCCTCAACGGATTGAACCGCGCGTCCGAGTGAAGAAGACAGTGTGTGCGAGACCACAAGAGAAAACACTGTATCCGCGCCAATGATCGCAGCGTCAATGAGCACTTTGATCACTTTTCAGCGCTAGATCGTCTCTTATTTAACAAACGAACTAAATGAATGCTCTGCTGGTTAACTGAAGATGTTTTATTTATATGTATTGGAAGATTTGTGCCGCAAGATGTTATACAGGGGGCGCTAAAAAAAAAGTCAGGCACCGAAATCAGGCACCGAAATTTTCGTTCTTATTCGGTCTGGTTACTACCCTTTACTTCGGAACCGGTTCCCTATTGGCACCGCGTTTCGGTACCCAACCCTATCACTGACCCTCTGATGCATATTGCACACAGAAATACTTTCTAGTGCACGTTGATCTGTTTGGCTGATTTAACTCAACTTTCAAGAGTAAAGGGAACATTGGATTTCATCATCCACCTGGAATCAAAAGTTGTGTTTACATGGTACTAGGTTGACATCATGAGCTCTTTCAAGAATGAAATAATCACTGGATTTGTCCAAGTTTGGCAAGGTTAACCCTCTGGGGTCTGGGGCCCTTGAGATGTTTTCACATGCCCTGACATTTGTGCTTATTTCAGCTACTTACAACATACCTTTGGCCAACTCATAATTATGCTGTATTCAGCACAAACTCAGCTACAATAATATGTGAGCAACATGGAAGTTACAGTACATGTTTGCATTTTATAGAAAAAAAATATTATGTGTGGTTAGTAAGTTTTTGGGGAAAAAAATTGTCCCTGCACTAAGCCCATATAACTCATACTGAATAGTTGGTCACGTGACTTTTGAGTTACCATTCTTGTAGGCTAGAATTTTTACTACAAAATTTACTACAAAATTATGTGAAAATCATTCTGACCACTCTTTCACAAAACAACAATATAACGATTTAAACTTTGTAAGTCAGTTTTTGTGTCAGCACTGCTGTATTCGTGGGTGTGTTGATGGCCATGAATATGAATGTGATTCACACCAGGGGAGACAAAAAACACTCCCCCAAGGTGCTGTGAGGCAGCCTGAACAAAGAATGAGAGTAGATTCAAAGGTTTTGTTTTTCAATCTGTTTTATTGTAATTCCTCTATATGGAGGAACTAAATGTTGTGCCTCACAAGACCACAGTGCTACAGCATATATAAACATATAGTACTAGTCAAACGCTTGGACACATTAACATTTTTAATATTTTTGGAAGAAGGCTGCATTTATTTGATAAAAAAAATACAGAAACAACAGTAATATTGTGAAATATTATTACAATTTGGAATAATGATTTTCTATTTTAATATACTTTAAAATATAATTTATTTATTTGATCAAAGCTGAATTTTCAGCATCATTACTCCAGTCTTCAGTGTCACATGATCCTTCAGAAATCAGTATAATATCATGATTTGATAATCAGGTATTATCAATGTTGGAAACCGTTGTGCTGCTGAATATTTTTTTATAACCTGTAATACTTTTTCAGGATTCACTGATTAAAAAGAACAGCATTTATTCAAAATAGAAATCTTTCCTAACAATATAAGTCATTACTATCACTTAACACATCCTTTCAAAAAAATAAAGGTAGTGTATACTGTTACAAAAGATTTTAAATAAATGTTGTTCTTTAATATTTTTTATTCATCAAAGAATCCTGAAAAAAACTAATCACAGGTTATACAAAATACTAAGACACACAACTGTGTGATCAGAATGATTTCTGAAGGATCATGTGACACTGAGTCACTTCTGTTGATAACACAATCAAAGAAACTGTATAGGTAACTGTATAGGTAACCACTATTATCATTATCAATCACTAATGGCCATGGATTAAAAAAAAGACAACAGTTTTTTGTAATTTCACACATGAATAGGTAGGCCCTACTTGTATATTATGACGATGTAAACACAATTACATTTCATCAGTAAAATATTACGTCTGTGCACTTACTCTGTATGATTCTCGATCGCACTGAGAACTGAACGACACCTGTGTGCCCCTCTGCGGTGCTAGAGAAGGAGAGCGTGATGCAGACATATTCCTAAAAAAATTTAAAATAAACTGTTAGCATACATTATCCAAAATAAAACTGATGGGCAATTAATGGGTATGGACACACAATGCATGTATATATCTGTTGATGGGCCATATGACGGAGAAACATCTATTTATGGGCCATAGACCTCGTCACCGCGAGTATCTGTTGATGGGCCATATAGACCGCACGCATTTAGAGCATTTCAAACATTTACACCTGTATTCACAATCATCTGTGCATAAGGCAATATTTTAGCAAGATTTGTGTAATAGGCTAACCAAAACCGAACATTTATATATATAAATATAATGTCTACTGTCTAGTATTTAGACAGTATCACATTTACCAGAGGCTGAAATATATTTGCACTAAATCATATTTACACCCAAGCAGATATTCGCAAATAAGCTACATTACGCATAAGGCAGTATTTTTAGCATGATAATCAGTGTCATAAGCTAATCAAAACGGAGTGAAATGTATTTAATATACAAATATGTTTAGAGAGTAATATCACATTGAAACAGTTCACACGACCATATACACGAATGTTAGGGATATTGTAAGGCAATTTATTCCTGTAAGATGTCAAAAGCTAACCAAAACTAAGCAAAATATAGTCTGAAAATTCATGAGTTCTATATAATCAGAAAAATAATTATATAACACAAACAACTTACTCCGAACTTGTATCCTCGGCGGGATCAATTCACTCTTGAAAATGCAGTCGTTCGTCGTCTGAGTTGCAATCTTCTTCCTCTGTGGAAAAGGTGAATCCTTCCTCGCTGTCCAGAATCATCTGAAGGGCGTCTTTACCGGAGTATTCAAGTATTCGCTGAGTTAGTTCATTTTCGGACGCGTTTCAGAATGGACAGAGAGAAGGCAGAACTTGCATCATGTTTATTTTTCTTTATTTGGCGAAAAGCTCAACACTTTGTTTTTATTGTGAGTACACACAAAAAAAAATAGAAACTTAACAGGATCGAATAATGTACAACACCGGCCTGTATGACAAAAATCTACAGAGTTATTAGAGTCTCTTTTGCACTGATAAGAAAAAAAGCGTGACTATCGCGCCGGCGCGATAGCGACCTCAGAGGGTTAAGATCAAATATCTGAATATTGAGTTGTAATGTGCTCACCCTGGTCTCTCCATAGAACTGGTTGTAGCGGTGCACAAGGCTGATGATCCGGTGGGATACGTTGTTCAGGTAGAATATTGGTGGGTAGGTGTCCAGGCAGGTGGCATGAAACTGATTACTGTCTTTCATGGTTAGCTCACCAAATGCTGGGAAGTCTCGTTGGCGAATAACTCTGATCATCTCCTCCATACGACAGGGCACCACAACATCTGCCCGGGTACTGTGGAAGAATATAGTAGGTGAACTTATATACCTAATCTATGCAAATAAAACAAACCTAAAATTACCTTTACTTGTATTAAACTGCTAAATTAAAACAGATGTAAATTTAGATTGCAAACAAATTTAAGTTATATACTGTAACAGCTGGTTACAGTACTAAATTTGATATTGTTTGCATCACTCTGCTTTTTTGTTTGTTCTGGACAGACTGACCATTTGTGCATTATTGGTGGGGATTTTTCAGTGATTCTTTCTGCAGGTTAACATCATTACGCCAGTCTTTTTGAGTGAGGTCACTGAATTATCCATTCAATAATTGTCCCAATACCAACACGTCCGCACGGTCTTTGCACTTGACTTATTTCCTGTATGTGGCCCAAGTGTTCAAGTGGGTCCGAATTACAATTAGTTATGTGCTTTGAGACGTGAGGTAATTGAATGCCGTCTCTCGTTTTGTGACGCTTTGCAAACTCTTCTGTGTGCGTTTATGTGTTTTGAATGTGTGGCTTTGGAGGGTGCTCTGAAGGGAGGATGGGATCTCATGCTTTCAAAGCTAGCTTGCTATTGCTAGCCGTTCCGAAATTGCTTACCTTACCTTTAAGTGAAGATTTTACATAGCTTTATTTACACATTTTTCTTTTAAGAACTTCCGGTGAGAGTACACTGTGCACAATGTGTTGCTTCTCATTAGCTATTTCCATCCACCCATTTTTATGCACATTTTGGAATATTGCATAAAAAAAACACTGGATAGAAAACACCAAAATGTGCATAAATTCTAAAAATGTGCATAAAAAAACCTATGCGCTCAACTGAGTCAGATAATTTTTTAACTGATAAGAAACCGTGCATAAACTACGATAGAAACACACTGAATAAATTCCTGGATGCGCATCATCGTCTTTCGATGGGACGGCATAACTGGACCAACTAGCAGATCAATCTCGTTGCACAGCATCTGAAATGCTGTTTTGGTTGTTCTGAAATGCCTGAGTAAAGTCTATCGTCAAAGTGGTTGGGTATAATTACTTCCCAGAACTTCCCAGAAAGTCTTACACGACTGTGTTTCCAAACAGTAGGCATCCGCCTCTGAAAGCAAGATAACTTTACTGTGTTCAGTCTGCATGCTCTGGGGCGCAAGTCATTTATTATATATGAAATTATTATATACAGTGGCTTCTCTTTCTGCAGCAACTTATTTCTTACTGTGTAAGTTTTTTTCTTAGTGATATTTAGCAGCAGTTTATCAGGAAGTGACGATTTTGTTCTATTCGGCTCACTGGATGGAAACGGTGCTTTATTCGCAAATGTTTTAAGCGAGATTCCAATTTTGCGCTTGTGTTAAATTTGCAACTTTGGGTGGAAACATAGCTATTGTTGTTTTGTTGATTATTTGTTAATTGCTTGCAAGTCGCTTGTCAGTTTGTTTTATGGTTAATAGTTTATATTCCACCGGTCTGCCTCGCTGGATATTTGGATGAGTGTTTCCTACTTTTAAAGGGCATCTATTATGCAAAATTCACTTTTACATGGTGTTTGAACATAAATGTGTGTTGTCAGTGTGTGTACACAATCACCCTATAATGATAAAAATCCAACCAGTGTTTTTTTTTTTAAATCCCCATAAATCATAAGCACTGTTTCAGAACGAGCTGTTCTCAGAATCAATGCAATGTGACGTAGAATTGCATAAGCCCCGCCCACGACTGTTGATTGACACTGCAGTTTGAGCACAGACCCCGCCCAAGTGAGCTGGACACAGTCCGCCATTGTTTCGACGCTGGAGCAGTTGTAGAATGTTTCCGAAAGCGATTGAGGCGATAAAAATAGCAGTCTTCATTTACTCTCGTTGTTACTCGAGGATTGATCAGTACAACTGCTCTCGTGATCCAGCTTACAGTCTCCGGAGCGACAGGACTAACGTTACTGATCATGGCAGAAATGAAAGTGAGAGCGAGCACTTTATGACAGCTCGAGCTCATTGAGTCGTTTTACAGATATACAGTTTAGCAGTTTATAAAGCACCCACTGAAAAGGTGTGCATATATTTGTTTTCTGTTAGTTGTAACGAGTGTTTTGTGTACTTCCCTGTGTAACGTTATATATTATGTTCCATTAATGAAAGGGAGAGAGATTTTATGGATAATACTTAATGCGCACTTCTTATACTGTGTTTATTCTTACAATGATTTTCTGCAGTAAAACTAACGCTTTATTTTTTGATGCTTGTTCTTCTTCTGAAGTACTAAACACACTTACGCTAATTAACACAAAGGACAAATGATTTTGCACAATCGCAGTGTAGACAGCCTTGCACACGATGTAAGACGTGACACAAGTTCGGTTGATTTTGTATGGTATGCGTGATACTGTCAGGCTGATTGAATTAGCATCTATGCATTTGAATGACACTGTTATGCTGATGAGATCAGGTAACGAGCTGACTCCTTCATTTTTCATACTTCATTTTGCCACCTCTATGTAAAATCCCTCCCCCTTACAAGGTATATAAACTACAATGTATAGTTCCCTTAGTCAGACTTGATGACTGCAGCTACCGACAGCTCGTGTTCTCAATAAAGAATCCTGCTGAAAATACAACCAAGTCTCCTGGTCTTCGCTTCTGAGTTTCCAACAAAGTGTTTGTATTTCTGTTTTTGTCTAGAAACCACACACACACAAACATTACTGTATGTACTCCCTTCAATGGATTAATAAAGTGGTCAAATGGAACTGCACTGCTGAACTATTTTTACAAAATACGTGTGGGGTGTTGGGACAGGCCCACTGATTCATTCAGTAACAAAACGTTATTTGTAATTTTTGGAGTTTGTTTGGAATTTTTCGTTGACGGAGCTAAAATACGCAAAGTAACAGGCAACTTGTTGTCTAAAAGGTAAGTTAATCAACATTAACTTGCTGTTTTTTCCTACTTGCAGTCAGAAAATCAGGACGGCTGATTACCTGTGCAGATATTCAGAACAACACTCCTGCTTGTGTTATATTGCTAAAATACACCCCCAGTAAGGACAAACAGAAATTATGAATCATTTGTACCTTCAGAAGTTGACTTGTTTCCACACTAGTGTGCATTCCAGACGTGCTCCCAACAGACTTCTGCTCAGCACTCACCTGAGAGAAAACATATTTATATCAGATACAGATATGAGTAGCTGACAAATAGACATTTTCCAAGATCTCAGAGCAAATTGTTTACATCTGTTGAGTTGAAAGTGTGTGTTTTAAAATGTTGTAACTGGTCACCAGTGAGCTTTTCACTACATTTGGAGGTGGTGTGAGTCCTCTCGAATGCATCTTGCAGAGCATTTATGTCTTTTCATGATCTGACCAGTAAAAACAAGTGAGTTGAGCAAGTGTAAATACACTTTATAAATGTAATGGAATCCTATGCATTTCTGTGTAAATGCTAATGTTTTTTTTTTATTTGTCCCAGACAGCACAACTGCCTACTTAACTGGGAGTTAATCATTGCACAAATACAATCTCAATGGGAACAAATTGTCACAGAAATGTATAAAATGGAAAGACTGACATTCAAGTTAAGACTACAAGAAGAGACTTTTGAAAAACACTGGGGGAAAATGGACTACACATATATCAAAACAGGGAGAAGGGAGATAAATGTATGCATATAAATATTCCCATCACACATGTAACCACCGTGAGAGAATATTACTTCAAGCTGCATGAAAGTATGGCTATGGACATGAGAGTATTTGTGTTGTATGTATGTCTATGAATGTATGCGTCTATAAGCGTGTATAAGTATATATATTTACATGATAACCTATTGAATTATGTTTACACAAGGATCTCTTGCAATAGCTGAATATGGAAAGAGTTTTGTTTTTAGTTTTTTTTATGTTACATTTTGAGATAATTTCCATGCAAATACCCATAAACCTATGTTGACTTGTTTTTTGTTACTGTTTGTCTTTGTTCTGAAAAGTTATATGAACTTAAAGGGGTCATGACATGGTTTTTTTTATTTTATTATTATGTTCCCTTAGGTGCAATTATAGTATTACTATAGTTTTTTTTACAAAAAACGTTTAAAATGTAGTGATTTATGACCTTTTCCCACCTTGTTTCTCATCCTCTGATTTAAACAGTCTGTTTTGGGGGTGTTTCCCCTTTAAGAGTTCAGTGTTAACGCCCTCTGTTATGATTGGCTAACGTCGGTGCCTATGCATCAATTATTAACGCCCCCAGCCAGAACATTTGCGGATTCGGCGCAACTGTTTAATAGCGGGTGATGCATGCGAAGCGATGGCTCTTGCAATGATAAAACCTTTTAATGTTTGAGCCGGAATCAGAGGAAAATGAACCATCACCACAATAACGAAGACTGGATCAGCCCGTGTCCACATGGAAAGTGAAACTATTTTGAATTAATAAAAAAATTGTAACCCGAGACACTTGAAAACGGATTATTGTTGCATAATTATCCTATAGCTTAATTTGCTAACAGTTTAACATTATTTAACTAATTCCAATGAAATGATAGGGTGTAAGTTACCACGGACAAAAATGCATGCACAGGCCATCTTTGAAGATGCAGCATTGATAAAGGCAACATTTAAAATTTTCTATCACATGTAGGCCTACTAGAAAGGCGACATATTTTCAAGATTCTCTTATACAAATGTGTTTATATTAGCCATGATAAAAAGTACGTTTGCGTCGTCGTTGTTGAGCCCAGAATAGTCGGCACGGACTTATCTTTGAGCAACAGTTTTCTGGCAAAGCCAGCATAATATTGGGATTTTTTCCTCAAAACAGTCATCCTTAAAATGTATAGAACAAACGCTTAAATTAACACTGCCGTGACTGGGACGTCCGCAAAAAATAAAGTGCATCCATTTTTCCCTGACGTCTGGATCTTTCGGCAGCGTATTCAAAGATGTTGTTTGTCCACAGTCAGGAACAGCACATCTGCGTGGCATCGTAATTTTACTGTACACAGACACTCGGCTCGTACCACTCGGCTCGCTGTCCGTCGACTGAACACTTGCGAGGCGCGCGGCACGACAACGAAACGAAATGAGCGTAGTTGTCTTGCGCTTAAAGCGTAGTTGTCTTGTGCTGGAGGAGGTCATATGCAAACGCTGGTACGCCATTTCGCACCGTGACGTCACTTCTTACCATGGATCCAGAACGAGCTGTATTTAGAGCTTGATTAAATAAATGATTTGTTTATAATGGGGAGGACGTCTTAAGCTATGAAACTTGCAGGACGTTTTAATGGTACAAAGACCTCTTATATACCAAAAGATCAAGGCAAATTTTGTTTCTCATGTCATGACCCCTTTAAAAAAAAAAGAAGCATTGCACAAATACAAAGGTTTAAACTTTAACAGTCAAAGTTGTTCAGTCAGGGAAAAAAATTAAAAAGTTCTAACATATACATGTTTAAGACTTCAATTAGCATCTTGAACCATGTAAATTCAGTGGTACACATGATTTGCTTTGTGTAGATCCAAAGTAGATCCAGCGAAGCACATCTGATGTTTTTAATACAACTACTAAAATAAACCATGAACATTTTATTCACAACATTGTGTGTGTTGAGAATAAACTTGAAAGGTATTGGAGTAATTGTGGCAACTTTTTTGTGCTTTGTCAACATGCAGTGATACACTGATGTGTGAAGTCAAGAGATGATAAAATACACACCACTTGTGTTGACTACTTTTGTGCCTGATTAAGACAGATGTTCATTGTAGACTTATATTCCTCATAAAGTGTGTGATTTTCCAGTCACTAAACCTGTTTTTGCATCCTGAAGGACACAGACACTTGGTATAAAAACTTCCCGGATACACTAATGCTCAGCAACGTTTAAATTGTTGGTCTATGTACATGTGACAGATATCTATTACAAAAGTACAAAAGGACAGTGAACTTGCTGACCAAATCAGAAGCAATATTTCTGCTCTTCCTGCAATTTATTGTAATTATCTTAAGCACACCGCCATATTCATCCCAGTTGCCTTGACTGTGTATTTACTGCAGCTAGTGTTTTTTTCAGAAAAAAAAAGACGTTGTTGAAACAAACAGTGCAGTGGTCACTTTAAAAATGGCGGTATAGCGGTAGGGGGAATCCGGAAAAGCTACACTCCGGAAATTATGTATAATCTGACCAATCACAACCCTGCGTCGCCTCGAGGTGTAGTTACAATTTTTTGGAGGTGCACGTCGAGCTACGGCGGAGGGGTCGGAGAGGGGTTCACGGAGACGCAGTGGGGTCTGCGGGGGTACGCCATCGATTCGAAGCAGAAGCATAAAACAGGCTTAAGGGTTAAATCCACACACTCACCACTAGGATCAATACTCTGAGTTCCGGCCAGTACGACTCAGATTCCACTTGTTCAGCAATACTGTCTTTCCCATCTGACCGTTCCCCCATCTTCCACTGGACAAAGCCACCGTACAAACTCCTGCATGCACTGCCAGAGCCCTGTCGCGCCACTGTAGACAGCTCACCCTCCACACCGAACAACTGTGACAGTGTGTACACTAAAACAAACCGAGTTTTCACATCATCATCAGGAGCACAGAATCTCGTTTTATGTTATTTCCTTTTTTACTTACCCAGACAGGCGTAACCTGCTGCAGAGGATGCCAAGCCAGCAGCAGTGGGGAAATTATTCACAGAGCAGATATGGACCTTATGGGACACTACGCTGATATCAGAAGTTGGATCACCAGTATTCCGTCTCTTGCGAGCTAACCTTCGAACTGGTAAATTAAAATGAGTTTAATATCACAATGACAACTCCTGTCATACAGTGCTTAATAATGTTAATGTTCTGAAAGTCAGGGACGTACTTTCCTGCAGACATGACTGCAACCTGGGACAGCTGATATCCTCCTCCTTGCCATTCAGCCAGATGCGGTCTTGCAGGAAACTTCTGCTGCATGCAATTGTTGTAGTTGTTTTGAGCTAAGAAAGAATTATAATATATAATGGCAACCTTGCTGTTACAGCTAAAAATCTGGAGCTCTTAAAATGCATTGTGGTAAAGCAACCAATTTGGGGACTATCAGTCACCTGTTCCTGATGCAGTGTCACACTGAGGGATGAATTGATTGGCAGAATGAGATCTTCATTGCGTTTCCCCCCCTGATTCAATGGCAATAAGTAATAACTCAACAAAACTCTGAGTAGAACATGTCTAATATCATAAATATTTACAGAAGACATTTGTATACAGTTTCCCCAAAAAGTATTTGGTCACTTAATTCACACTTACAAATGTGTGACTGTCACTGCACTGCATAGTATTGTGAACAAATTTTTCTCTTCACTAAAATTAATTTTTCTTAATTTTTGCTCAATGCCTTCTAATCAGCTGGAGCTTTGGAGATTTATGGTTTCCTCACCACTGTCACCTTTGGCTTGCTTAGTTGGGGACACTTACCCCCGGTTTCACAGACAAGGCTTAAGCATAGTCCAGACTAAAATGCATGTTTGAGCTGTTTTAAATGAAAGCAACTTGCTCTGCCATTTATTAAATATAATGTCAGTGCCAATGTTTTGTCTCAAGATGCACACCAGTAATGTATTTTTCTAAGTAACATTTATTAAAGATACTTAAATGACCTGATTGAACTAAAGCCTAATCCTGGCTTAATCTAAACTCTGTCTGGGGCCTTAATATCCAGCAGCAATATTACTGATTAGACTGCATTGACACTATCATCCGATAGTGAGAATTAAACTTAAACTGAATTGAGCTAAATAACGACCCTATCTCTTGCTTTAGCTTTACAGCAAAAACTGGAACTTGTCTTATATTTGATATAACTTGCATAGTTAATTATGTTATCTTCTCAGAAGATAATGTTGTTATTATTGTGAAACTGCTTTGAATTATTATTGTGAGCTCTTTCCAGCCACTGTGTAGACAAATATGAACATAAAAATAGCATAGTAAGGATTTAAAAAAAAACTTTACAATAATCACAAATTAATCCATTACGTTTGAAAGACATGCAGACTTACAGTATTTGACGACCGCAATGTTCACTGGTGCCGTGCAGGTGACCATAGCAAGATTTTGGTGACTGTTTACGGGCATATTTCTAAATTTATAAAAATTGACAAACAGATGATTTAACATTTAACATTTGATGCACTGGATACCGGCTACTGCTTAACAGTTTAAACCGGAAAGCAAATGAAACACAACAGTGAATTTGGATTGGGTCACGCTGAACACGAGAATTCGTATTTGACCAATTAGAGAGATCACCCTACAACCCTATTACAAGTGAACCAATGATTGGGATCGGACCATGGTTTCACGCAGAGATAGTCAGCGGATTTGTCGAATAGAAAGCCAGATCCTCCGCGCATGCTCAGTGTCACCGGTGCTCAAAACGGATCAGTAGTGAGAGGAGAAACGAGGCTTTTCGAAACTTTGAATCTATGCTTTGAATCAATTGATTCACTGGTTCGAAGTTCTCGAAACGTTACACGCTGGTGACGCCTGCTGGTCAAAACTGTGTAAATACAACGAAAATTCAGCCAAAACAAAACATACGAGAAGGACATGCATGGCTGCAGGCTGCATTTCGGGGAGGAGCTGCACCATGATTGGTTCCATCATCTTTCATATGATAGAAAATGTGTTTGTAGTTGGTGTAGGAAGGAGTATGTCATTTAAAAAACTGGAAAAGCAAAGCCTTCATTTGAATGCACAGTAGGAAAAAAAAACATTAGCCTGTAACTCGTAATGCCCCTGAAATGATTGCTTTGATAAGCTATTATTTAGGCTAACGCATTTGAATGACCCCACAACATTTCAAAAAAATATTTGGTTGATCCACAGCAAGAGGATCGGGTCTTCAGGTAGAGGAATGAATTATGAACTAGGCTAAATGATTTACAACATTTTGATTATTTCATATCACCATAGTATAAGAAAGGAAATTAAAAGGATTTATCAGTATACTGTTGCTAACTCTTTAACTCTTTTTAACTTTAGGACAACCCCACTGTTGTCCTAACTTCAAAATTATTTGTTCTAACTTGTAAATGTGTTTTTAAACGTGATTTTTATTTATTTTTTAAATGCCCCCGTTATATGACCCCCCATTCTCTTCATGGGAATTCCCAGATGTGTTATTTGTGACTATTTTTATTACAACTACAAAAACTCATTGAATCCAGTCAATTTTTGTGTGTGTTTGTATTCAGAGAGAGAGAGAGAGAGAGAGAGAGAGAGAGAGAGAGAGAGAGAGAGAGAGAGAGAGAGAGAGAGAGAGAGAGAGAGATTCTTTTGCAATATCGATTTCTTCAAATCTATACCTACATGGTTTGCTGAGTGGTTGAGATAAGGCAGTAAGTTTATAAAACAATCTTTAGTGGTAGTTCTTAGTTGTACCATATTTTGTAACAAGGACTTGGTTTGGCAACCTTGCCTAAATGGAGCAGGCCTATGTATACACAAGATTAGTGTCTTAAGTTTCCAGGCCAGTGGTTTGCTGGGTTTTTCATCCTGATCTTAAAAAGTTTGCTTCAATCTTTATATACTGTTTTCATCTTTTAGTATGGAAAGTTTCAGTTTTAAGGGCTAATCATTTTTGTTTATCTGAGTTTATGATTTTCTAAATCAAGCATCTTTTGTTTAAATTTATTATTTATATTCGTTTACTTCTCATCTATACGTTTATGCTGTGTTTTGCGGGGTATGAAGTACTTTTTTTTTACATATTTCTGCAGGATTTCTCAACTACACCATTAGCATGCATATGAAATATTAAATTTTTATGGGGAAAAAAACTTTAATGATGAGTTTTTTCTGGTTATTGATCTCCTGGTTAGAAAAAAAAATTGTAATTACCATATTAATCCAGCTGAGGCCCATAGAGATCCATTATTTTTTCTGGTAACTGATCTAATAACAGCTTTTGTGATTACAGTGTTTTTTTTTAATTGCTTAGACACTAAAAGTGAAATTTGAGGCTCATTCAGTGAAACCATCCATCCATCCATCCATCCATCCATCTTCTTCCGCTTATCCGGGGCCGGGTCGCGGGGGCAGCAGTCTAAGCAGAGATGCCCAGACTTCCCTCTCTCTAGCCACTTCCTCTAGCTCTTCCGGAGGGACACCGAGGCGTTCCCAGGCCAGCCGGGAGACATAGTCTCTCCAGCGTGTCCTAGGTCTTCCCGGGGTCTCCTCCCGGTGGGACGTGCCTGGAACACCTTCCCGGGAAGGCGTCCAGGAGGCATCCGGAAAAGATGCCCGAGCCACCTCAGCTGACCCCTCTCGATGTGGAGGAGCAGCGACTTAGCTCCTCCCGAGTGACCGAGCTTCTCACCCTATCTCTAAGGGATCGCCCAGCCACCCTGCTGAGAAAGCTCATTTCGGCCGCCTGTATCCGGGATCTTGTCCTTTCGGTCCCAAAGCTCATGACCAAAGGTGAGAGTAGAAACGTAGATTGACCGGTAAATCAAGAGCTTCGCCTTCTGGCTCAGCTCTTTCTTCACCACGACAGACCGGTACATCGACCGCATTACTGCAGAAGCTGCACCGATCTGTCTGTCAATCTCCCGTTCCATCCTTCCCTCACTCGTGAACAAAACCCCAAGGAACTCTCCACCAACCTGAAGTAGGCAAGCCACCTTTTTCCGACTGAGGACCATGGCCTCGAATTTGGAGGTACTGATTCTCATCCCAGCCGCTTCACACTCGGCTGCAAACCGTCCCAGTGCATGCTGAAGTTCCTGCTCTGAAGGGGCCAACACGACAACATCATCTTGCAAAGAGCAGAGACGAAATCGTGTTGTTCCCAAATGTTCCCGAAGCTCCTGCTTCGATCGTACAGGTACCGGACAGCCCTTAGCAAAGGCCGCCACTAGGGACACAGTCGAATGCCTCTTCCAAATCCACAAAGCACATGTGGATTGGTTGGGCAAACTCCCATGAACCCTCCAGCACCCTGTATAGGGTATAGAGCTGGTCCAGTGTTCCACGGCCACGCGATGCTGCAGAGGCGTGTCAACCAAGACAGCCCCACAACATCCAACATACCCGTCAGCTGCCTCGGGAGTCCCACAAGCCAACCAGGCCCGATAGGACTCCTTCTTCAGCTATACTTCAGTCTTTGAGTATATATATAAAGTTAAAGTTCAAAGACTCTTTGGTCAGAGAAATGTTCAATGTGTCAAATTTGGGCTAACATGCTTGATGTTAACATCAAACGGAGTTTATGAGAAAGCAAATTACCCATTTTTGAACATGCAAATACAAATGTTACTCTTTGGTCAGAAATATGTTCAAAAAGTATGAAAAACTGTATGAATGACAAAACATAAGAATGAATATGTATTGAAAGTCCAAGATTGAGGACTCTTTGGCCAGAGAAATAATAAAGAAGTCATATTTGAACAACTGTAGGGCTGATGAAACATAAGCATGAGACTATGAGTGTGTATAGAAAGGTAATGTTCAAGGACTCTTTGTCCAGATATATGTTCAGTAGGTCAATTATGGACTATTGTCTGGCTGATGAAACATCAGGAGAAAGTATAGAAAGTTAAATTTAAATTTTCTCTTCGGCCAGAAATATGTTCAGTATTGAAATATGGACAATTGTTTGGCTGAAGTATGATTTGAAAGCGTCAATGAGGATGTTTAGAAAGTTAAAGTTCGAGGACTCTTTGGCCAAAAATATGTTCAAATGGTCAAATTTGGACTAACATGGTTGATGTAACATCAAAAGGAGTCAATGAGAATGCAAATTAACTTACCCTTAGATGACTCTTTGGCCAGTAATATGTTTCCCAGGTCAAATATGGACTACTGTATGGTTGATGTAACATCAAAAGAAGTCTAGCATAATTTAAAAGAGTCAGTTATCTTTGACGATTCTCTGGCCAGAAATGTGTTCATAAAGTCATATTAGAACTACTGCTGTCTATACATAGACTGCCTTGTGGTTAATGTAATATCAGAAGTATATGGATTGAGTTAGTTCTTGAATGCATTGCAATGCAACAAAGTGCATATTACTCATATGTTATTTTTTAATGGACTTGATTGTATATGCAATGCAACAGCAGATTGCATTGCAAATATCTTCAATGCACTTCAGATTGAGTTAGTTCTTGAATGCATTGCAATGCAACAAAGTGCATATTACTTATTCTTCAATGCACAACACTTGATCGTATGTGCAATGCAATACAACAGCAGAGTGCTTTGCAAATCTCTTCAAGGACTGAGATAGTTCTTGAATGCATTGCAAGGCAACAAAGTGCATGTTACTTTTATTGTTATTCTGCACAACGCTTGATCGTGTTCAAGTGATGCAACAGCAGATTGCATTGCAAATATCGTCAACGCACTTCAGATTGAGTTAGTTCTTGAATGCATTACAATGCAACAAAGTGCATATTTCTTATTCTTCAATGCATAACGTTTGATGGTATGTGCAGTGCAATGGAACAGCAGATTGCATTGCAAATATCTGCATTGCATTGCAATGCAACAAAGTGCATATTACTTATTTGTCATTCTTTCAATGCACAACGCTTGATATAAGCAATGCATTACAATGCAACAAAGTGCATATTACTTATTTGTCATACTTTAAATGCAACAACGCTTGATATAAGCAATGCATTGCAACGCAGATTGCATTGCAAATATCTTCAATGCACTTCAGATTGAGTTGGTTCTTGAATGAATTGCAATGCCAAAATGTGCATATTACTCATGTTATTCTTCTATGCACAACGCTTGTTGGTGTTCAAGCGATGCAACAGAAGATTGCATTGCAAATATCGCCAACGCACTTCAGATTGAGTTAGTTCTTGAATGCATTGCAAGACAACAAAGTGCATGTTACTTTTATTGTTATTCTTCAATGCACAACGCTTGATAGTGTTCAGAACCGCAGATTGCATTGCAAATATCGTCAATATACTTCAGATTGAGTTAGTACTTGAATGCGTTGCAATGCAACAAAGTGCATATTACTTTTTTGTCATACTTTCAATGCACAACGCTTGAAATAAGCAATGCAACAGCAGATTGCATTGCAAATTTCTTTAATGCTCTTCAGATTGAGTTAGTTCTTGAATGCATTGCAGTGCAACAAAGTGCATATTACTCATGTTTTTCTTCAATGCACAACGCTTGATAGTGTTCAAGCGATGCAACAGCAGATTGCATTGCAAAAATTTTCAATGCACTTCAGATTGAGTTAGTTCTTGAATGCATTGCAATGCAACAAAGTGCATATACTTATTTTTCAATGCACAATGTATTGCAAATATGCAATTGTCCATATTTGACCTACTGGATATATTTCTGGCCAAAAAGTACTTGATCTTAAACATTCTATACATAATGACTCCTGTTGGTGTTACTTCAGCCATTCACTAGTCCATATTTAACTTATTTAACTTTTTTTTTTCTACACCATACTGATTGATCTAATCTATAGAACATTTCTGGCCAAAGGGTCCCTCAAAATGTTTTTTTACTATGTAAACTCATTGACTACTTCTGATGTTACGTCAGCCAGATGGATCTGGCCAAATGGTCCCCAAAGGCAACTTACTATAGATTCTTAAAGACTCTTTCTGATTATAAGTCAATTATAAGTCAATTATAAGTAAATTATTGTCCATAATTGACCTACGAAATATATTTCTGGCCAAAATGTACTTGATCTTGAACATTCTATACATAATGACTCATTTTGATGTTTCCTCAGTACAGTATGAGTCCTCAAACTTGAACTTTCTACACATACTGACTGACTTCTTCTGAAGTTACATCAGCCATTTTTGACCTAATGAACATATTTCTGGCCGAAGTGTCCTAGACTTGGTGTTCATTCTCATTGTCTCCTCCTAATGTATACCTTTTGAATATACTTCTTGCCAAAGAGTCCTTGATCTGACTTTTCTGTCCATACTCCCTTCTGATGATTCATCAACCATATCTGGCCAGAGTCCATGAACATTAACTCACAATTCATACAGACTGACTTCTCGTAATGTTATATCAGGAAGACAGTAGTCCATATCTGACCTTTTGAACTAATTTCTGGTCAAAGGTGTCACGGTGGGTAGTGGAAAATGGATGAGGACTCAAATGCAGAGTGAAATGAAAGATTTAATAAAGATAAAACATAAAACAAACAAACCAACGAAGGAAATCAGAACTTAATCCAACACGGACAGGGCAGGACAGGCACAAACACACGTAACATGTACAACGAACCAGCACAGGACAGCAAACACAGGAAGACTAAATAGGAGGCAAACAAGGAGGGTAACGAGCAGGACAGGTGGACAACTAAAACCAATTATCAGATAACAAGGGGGAGGGACCAGACAATGACAAGAGCACATGGCCCCAAAATAACAAAACACCCATGTGCATCACCAGACAGGACAGACATGTGACATTACCCCCCCTCCCTACGGAGCGGCTACCAGACGCTCCATAAGACCAGGGCGGGACGGGAGGGACAGACCAGGGCGGGACGGGAGGGACAGGCGAAGCGGACAGTTCATCAGGCGGCCAGGGCGAAGCGGACAGTTCATCGGGCGGCCAGGGCGGTGAAGACCCCTCGGGCGGCCAGGGCGGTGAAGACCCCTCGGGCGGCCAGGGCGGTGAAGACCCCTCGGGCGGCCAGGGCGGTGAAGACCCCTCGGGCGGCCAGGGCGGTGAAGACCCCCTCGGGCGGCCAGGGCGGTGAAGACCCCTCGGGCGGCCAGGGCGGTGAAGACCCAAGCGGAACAGGGAATAGACCCTTGCTCAGGAACAGTCACAGACACCACCGGCTCAGGAACTGCAACAGCAACAGACACCACCGGCTCAGGAACAACAACAGCAACGGCTCAGGAACAGCAAAAGACACCGCCGGCTCAGGAACTGCAACAGACACCACCGGCTCAGGAACTGCAACAGACACCACCGGCTCAGGAACTGGAACAGACACCACCGGCTCAGGAAACAACAACAGCAACCGGCTCAGGAACAGCAACAGGCACCACCCGGCTCAGGAACTGCAACAGGCACCACCCGGCTCAGGAACTGCAACAGGCACCACCGGCTCAGGAACTGCAACAGGCACCACCGGCTCAGGAACTGCAAACAGGCACCACCGGCTCAGGAACTGCAACAGGCACCACCGGCTCAGGAACTGCAACAGGCACCACCGGCTCAGGAACTGCAACAGGCACCACCGGCTCAGGAACTGCAACAGGCACCACCGGCTCAGACACCGGCTCAGGAACCAGGGCGAGCAACTGGGACGGTCCCGGCAGGGCGAGCAGCCCGGGCGGGGCGGCAGGGCGAGCAGCTCTGCTCGCCCTGTTACCTCCGGGCTGGTCTGGTATGGCAGTTACCTCCGGGCTGGTCTCTGGGTTAGAACCCACCAGATGACCCGATGAAGAGGTTCCTCTCCTTCTCCTCCTCCGTCTCCGGACCACCGAAATCGGAACCGCAGACACTGGCTCCGACTCAGGAACCGCAGACACTGGCTCCGACTCAGGAAACCGTAGACACTGGCTCCGACTCAGGAACCGCAGACACTGGCTCCGACTCAGGAACCGCAGACACTGGCTCCGACTCAGGAACCGCAAACACTGGCTCCGACTCAGGAACCGCAGACACTGGCTCCGACTCAGGAACCGCAGACCACTGGCCTCCGACTCAGGAACCGCAGACACTGGCTCCGACTCAGGAACCGCAGACACTGGCTCCGACTCAGGAACCGCAGACACTGGCTCCGACTCAGGAACCGCAGACACTGGCTCCGACTCAGGAACCGCAGACACTGGCTCCGACTCAGGAACCGCAGACACTGGCTCCGACTCAGGAACCGCAGACACTGGCTCCGACTCAGGAACCGCAGACACTGAAGGGACTGAAGGGCGTCTCCCCCAAAATAACAAAACACCCATGTGCATCACCAGACAGGACAGACATGTGACAAAAGGGTCTTCAAATAGATTTAAACTATATACATTTAGAGACTCCTTCTGATGTTAAATCAGCCATAAAGAGGTCCCTTTTGACCTACTCAACTTAATGAGGCCCTCGATCTTGAAATTGCTATACTTTCTCTTAGACTCCTTCTGATGTTACATCAGCCATACAGAAGTCCATATTTGACCCCATGGAAAATATTTTTGGCCAAATAATAGTCAATCTTGAACTTTCTAGGACATACTCAAAGACTCTTTCTGATGCTTTCATAAGCCATACAGATGTTCTTAGAGAAGTCCATATCTTGACCAATTGAATGTATTTCTGGCCAAAGGGTCCTTAAATGTTTTTTTTAACTATAAATACACTCATAGACTCCTTCTGATGTTAAATCAGACATACAGAGGTTCCTTTTTGAAATACTGAACATGTTTTTGGCCAAAGCTTCTTTAAAGATTAACTTATACATTCAGATTGATTTCTTCTGATGTCAGGAAGACACCATTCAAAATATGAATTACTAAACATATTTCTGACCAAAGAGTTCTCGAAACGAACTTTCTATACATACTCAAAGACCTCCTTCTGATGTTACGTCAGCCAAAAAAAGATGTCCATATTTGACCCAAGGAACATATTTTTGGCCAAATAATAGGTCTATCTTGAGCTTTCTATACATACTCAAAGACTCATTCTGATGCTTTCATAAGCCATATAGATGTTCTTAGAGAAGTCCATATCTGACCAATTGAACTAATTTCTGGTCAAGATTAAGATTAAAGGAGAACTCCGGTCAATTTTAACATTGAGCCTCAATTTTTAGTAAATTTGGAGTGCTGTCAATACAGAGAACAACGACAAAAATCGTGTTGCCTACACCGTGTTATCCTATTTTTAAAATTTACACCCTATTGACTTGAATGGGGCAAGTTTTAAACCTGCTTTTATTTCTCTTATCCTTGATGTGTCATACAAGTGCCCAGCCATGTTAGATGATTCCTTCAGAGTGAACACGAGTGAATCTGACTGCAGTAGATGTGAAAGATATTAATAAAAATGATGTTATATCAGCCAGCCCACATACCTGTATTTAGTTCCTGTTTTCGGTGGAAGTCCAAAGTAGTCGATTGTCAGAGTTCACGCGCATAGGTTTAGGTTACTATGATCACGCGCGTGAACTCGACAATCGACTACTTTGGACTTCCACCGAAACAGGAACTAAATACAGGTATTTGCGCTGGCTGATATAACATCATTTTTATTAATATCTTTCACATCTACTGCAGTCAGATTTACTCGTGTTCACTTCTGAAGGAATCATCTAACATGGCTGGGCACTTGTATGACACATCAAGGATGATAAGAGAAATAAAAGCAGGTTTAAAACTTGCCCCATTGAAGTCAACAGGGTGCAAATTTTTTAAATAGGATAACACAGTGTAGGCAATACCGATTTTTGTCGTTGTTCTCTGTATTGGCAGCACTCCAAATTTACTAAAAATTGAGCTCAATGTTAAAATTGACCGGAGTTCTCCTTTAAGATATTTCTGACCAAAGAGTTCTCGAAACGAACTTTCTATACATACTCAAAGACTCCTTCTGATGTTACGTCAGCCAAAAAAAGATGTCCATATTTGACCCAAGGAACATATTTTTGGCCAAATAATAGTCAATCTTTAGCTTTCTATACATACTGAAAGACTCCTTCTGATGTTACATCAGCCAAAAAAGAAGTCCATATTTGACCCAAGGAACATATTTTTGGCCAAATAATAGTCAACCTTGAACATTCTATACATTCTCAAAGACTACTTCTGATGTTACGTCAGCCAAAAAAGAAGTCCATATTTGACCCAAGCAACATATTTTTGGCCAAATAATAGTCAATCTTGAGCTTTCTATACATACTCAAAGACTCTTTCTGATGCTTTCATAAGCCATATAGATGTTCTTAGAGAAGTCCATATCTGACCAATTGAACTAATTTTCTGGTCAAGATTAAGATTAAGATATTTCTGACCAAAGAGTTCTCGAAACGAACTTTCTATACAATGACTCCTTCTGATGTTACGTCAGCCAAAAATGAAGTCCATATTTGACCCAAGGAACATATTTTTGGCCAAATAATAGTCAATCTTGAACTTTCTATACATACTCAAAGACTCCTTCTGATGTTACCGTCAGCCAAAAAGAAGTCCATATTTGACCCAACGAACATATTTTTGGCCAGATAATAGTCAATCTTGAGCTTTCTATACATACTCAAAGACTCTTCTGATGCTTTCAAAAGCCATATAGATGTCCATATAGAAGTCCAGATCTGACCAATTGAACTAATTTCTGGTGAAAGAGTCTTCAAATGGATTTAAACTATATACATTTATAGACTCCTTCTGATGTTAAATCAGACAAACAGAGAGCCCTTTTTGAAATACTGAACACGTTTCTGGCCAAAGATTCCTTAAAGATTAACTTATACATTCAGATTTCATCTGATGTCAGGAAGACACTATTCAAAATATGAATTCTTAAAGGACAAGTTCGGTATTTTACACTTAAAGCCCTGTTTACAGATCGTATCTGATGAAATAGAACGGTTAAGATTAAACTTTGGACACATGCTCCTGTCCCGAGAATTTTAGGTTTATTTAGCTTTGCCCCCCCCACCCCCACAATGGTTGTCTATGTGCACTGGCAGATTCCTTCCTAAAAACACATTAAACTTTCGTTTACAAAGACGTGAAACTCACCGAGTGGTCAGGGGTGTTCACTGATATGATCCCAAAAAAAAATCGCTGAAAAAGATGCTTTCCAACAGGTTTATCATAGTGTTTGTCCACCTCCATTGACTTGTATTGAATGTGCTGTGTGAGGTACGATATTCTTCCGCCGCTTCTTCTTCTGCTTCTTCTGTGTATTCAATGAAATCCCAGCGGTTTGCTTGCAAT
The DNA here is from genome assembly GCA_033366665.1 of Phoxinus dragarum. NCBI lineage: Eukaryota > Metazoa > Chordata > Actinopteri > Cypriniformes > Leuciscidae > Phoxinus > Phoxinus dragarum. Next base: position 3,796 of record JARPMJ010009067.1, on the reverse strand, counting down.
TGGCAAAGGTGCATTATCGCCACCAACTGGTGTCTATTATTCAAGCTCTCAACGGAAGAATCTGGGTGTGACGCGTTCGGCAAAATAGGTCCACAAAAAGCTAAATAAACCTAAAATTCTCGCGACAGCAGCATGTGTCCAAATTTTAACCTTAACCGTTTCTATTTCATCAGATACGGTCTGTAAACAGGGCTTTAAGTGTAAAATACCGAACTTGTCCTTTAAACATATTTCTGACCAAAGAGTTCTCAAAACGAACTTTCTATTTTTTAAGACTCTTTCTGATGTTACGTCAGCCAAAAAAGAAGTCCATATTTGACCCAAGGAACATATTTTTGGCCAAATAATAGTCAATCTTGAACTTTCTAGACATACTCAAAGACTCTTTCTGATGCTTTCATAAGCCATATAGATGTTCTTAGAGAAGTCCATATCTTGACCAATTGAATGTATTTCTGGCCAAAGGGTCCTTAAATGGTTTTTAACTATATACACTTATAGACTTCTTCTGATGTTAAATCAGACATACTCAAAGGACTCCTTCTGATGTTACGTTCAGCCAAAAAAAGATGTCCATATTTGACCCAAGGAACATATTTTTGGCCAAATAATAGTCAATCTTGAGCTTTCTATACATACTCAAAGACTCCTTCTGATGTTACGTCAGCCAAAAAAGAAGTCCATATTTGACCCAAGCATCATATTTTTGGCCAAATAATAGTCAATTTTGAGCTTTCTATACATACTCAAAGACTCTTTCTGATGCTTTCATAAGCCATATAGATGTTCTTAGAGAAGTCCATATCTGACCAATTGAACTAACTTCTGGTCAAGATTAAGATTAAGATATTTCTGACCAAAGAGTTCTCGAAACAAACTTTCTATATATACTCAAAGACTCCTGATGTTACCGTCAGCCAAAAAAGAAGTCCATATTTGACCCAACGAACATATTTTTGGCCAGATAATAGTCAACCTTGAACATTCTATACATACTCAAAGACTCTTTCTGATGATTTCATAAGCCATATAGATGTTCTTAGAGAAGTCCATATCTGACCAATTGAACTCATTTCTGGTCAAGATTAAGATTAAGATATTTTTGACCAAAGAGTTCTCGAAACAAACTTTCTATACAATGACTCCTTCTGATGTTACATCAGCCAAAAAAGAAGTCCATATTTGACCCATGGAAAATATTTTTGGCCAAATAATAGTCAATCTTGAACTTTCTATACATACTCAAAGACTCTTTCTGATGCTTTCATAAGCCATATAGATGTTCTTAGAGAAGTCCATATCTTGACCAATTGAATGTATTTCTGGCCAAAGGGGTCCTTAAATGGTTTTTAACATACACTTATAGACTCCTTCTGATGTTAAATCAGACATACAGAGGTTCCTTTTTGAAATACTGAACATGTTTTTGGCCAAAGCTTCTTTAAAGATTAACTAATACATTCAGATTGATTTCTTCTGATGTCAGGAAGACACCATTCAAAATATGAATTACTTAACATTTTTCTGACCTAAGAGTTACGTCAGCCAAACATGAAGTCCATATTTGACCCAAGCAACATATTTTTGGCCAAATAATAGTCAATCTTGAGCTTTCTATACATACTCAAAGATTCTTTCTGATGCTTTCATAAGCCATATAGATGTTCTTAGAGAAGTCCATATCTGACCAATTGAACTAATTTATGGTCAAAATTAAGATTAAGATATTTCTGACCAAAGAGTTCTCGATACGAACTTTCTATACATACTCAAAGACTCATTCTGATGTTACGTCAGCCAAAAAAAGATGTGCATATTTGACCCAAGGAACATATTTTTGGCCAAATAATAGTCAATCTTGAGCTTTCTATACATACTCAAAGACTCCTTCTGATGTTACGTCAGCCAAAAAAGAAGTCCATATTTGACCCAAGGAACATATTTATGGCCAAATAATAGTCAACCTTGAACATTGTATACATACTCAAAGGACTCCTTCTGATGTTACGTCAGCCAAAAAAGAAGTCATATTTGACCCAAGCATCATATTTTTGGCCAAATAATAGTCAATCTTGAGCTTTCTATACATACTCAAAGACTCTTTCTGATGCTTTCATAAGCATATAGATGTTCTTAGAGAAGTCCATATCTGACCAATTGAACTAATTTCTGGTCAAGATTAAGATTAAGATATTTCTGACCAAAGAGTTTCTTGAAACGAACTTTCTATACAATGACTCTTTCTGATGTTACGTCAGCCAAAAAGAAGTCCATATTTGACCCAAGGAACATATTTTTGGCCAAATAATAGTCAATATGGAACTTTCTATACATACTCAAAGACTCCTTCTGATGTTACCGTCAGCCAAAAAAGAAGTCCATATTTGACCCAACGAACATATTTTTGGCCAGATAATAGTCCATCTTGAGCTTTCTATACATACTCAAAGACTCTTTCTGATGCTTTCAAAAGCCATATAGATGTCCATATAGAAGTCCATATCTGACCAATTGAACTAATTTCTGGTCAAAAATTCTTCAAATGGATTTAAACTATATACATTTGTAGACTCCTTCTGATGTTAAATCAGACAAACAGAGAGCCCTTTTTGAAATACTGAACATGTTTCTGGCCAAAGATTCCTTAAAGATTAACTTATACATTCAGATTTCATCTGATGTCAGGAAGACACTATTCAAAATATGAATTACTAAACATATTTCTGACCAAAGAGTTCTCAAAACGAACTTTCTATATTTAAAGACTCCTTCTGATGTTACGTCAGCCAAAAAAGAAGTCCATATTTTACCCAAGGAACATATTTTTGGCCAAATAATAGTCAACCTTGAACTTTCTATACATACTCAAAAATTCCTTCTGATGTTACGTCAGCCAAAAAAGAAGTCCATATTTGACCCAAGGAACATATTTTTTTGCCAAATAATAGTCAATCTTGAGCTTTCTAAACAAAGACTCTTTCTGATGCTTTCATAAGCCTTCTTCTGATGTGACCAACCTAGTCCGTAGTCTATATTTGACCTCGGGAAACATTTTTCTGGCCAAAGAGTCATCAAAGGATATTTTACTATGCGTTCCCAAAGACTTCTTTTGATGTTGATGGACAATGAAAAAATTGTCCCTATTTGAATACTGGCCTAAGCCTATAAACTTTTTCCATACATACTCATTGATTCCTTCTAATGTTACAAGAGCCATACAGTACTCTAAAATTTTACCTATTGAAATATTTCTTGCCAAGAGATCTTGATCTTGAACTTTCTAAAGATACTCTTAGATTCCTGATGGTTCTTCAGCCATTCAGTAGTCCATTCAGTACTTTTTTAACATATTTCTCGCCAAAGAATCATCAAAAGATTAACTTACTAACAATTTGTGCTAGAATTTGTTTGATGTTACATCCACCATCCATATTTGACCGATGGAACATATTTCTGGCCAAAGAGTCCTCGAGCTTGAAGTTTCTAAACTTACTACTAGACTCCTTCTGATGTTTCTTCAGACATACAGTAGTTCAAATTTGACATTTTGAACATAGTTTTGGCCAGAGTCATCGAACTTTAACTTTCTATGCATGCTCATTGACTCCTTTTAATATTTCATCAGCCATATAGTAGTCCATATTTGACCTATTGAACCTATTTCTGGACAAAGAGTCCTCAAAGGGTAACTTATGGTACATTCTCATTTACTTTTTTTGATTTTACCATACGGTAGTCCCTTTTTGACTTTTAATTTTTTTTCTGGCCAAAGAGTCCTGGAACTTTAGTTCTGGCC
>JARPMJ010009066.1:0-29952 GCA_033366665.1 Phoxinus dragarum | reverse complement strand
GGCATGATTAGATAACATTGATATGGAAACATTAAAGACAAGTTATCCAAAATTGTGCAGCGGTCTGGGAGAAGTACGACAGCCTTATGTTATCAGGCTCAAACCGGGGGCTTCTCCATTCTCTCTTAAAACCCCAAGACGTATCCCGTTACCTTTAATGAATAAAGTTAAAGAAGAGCTGGGCCGTATGGAGACATTGGGGGTAATTAGCAGAGTGGAGGAACCAACAGACTGGTGTGCTGGCATGGTGGTAGTTCCAAAGAAGTCAGGTGCTGTTCGGATATGTGTAGACGACTCCAAGTTAAATGAGTCAGTTCGCCTGGAAAAATACATCCTGCCATCAGTTGAACAGACGTTAGGAATGCTTGCTGGAGCGCAGATCTTCAGTAAGTTAGATGCCAATATGGGATTCTGGCAGATACCATTGTCAGAGGATTCTGCACGCTACACAACGTTCATAACCCCATTTGGCCGTTACTTCTTCAAACGGCTTCCTTTCGGAATATCATCCGCACCAGAACACTTCCAGAATAGAATGGCTACAGAGGTCACGGAAGGACTGGAAGGTACGGTGTGTCACATTGATGATGTTCTGGTGTGGGAGAGAACAAGGGAGGAACATGACACCTGTCTGCATGCAGTACTGAGGAAAATGCAAAAGGCAGGCATGACCCTTAATGTCGAGAAGTGCGAGTTGTCAAAGTGGACAGTACACTTTTTAGGGCACTTTATTTCTGCCGATGGCATTAGTCCCGACCCAATGAAAACAGCAGCCATCAGGGACATGACGGAGCGCTCAAACGTGAGTGAATTGTGGAGCTTCCTGGGGATGGTAAATCAGCTTGGGAAGTTTATTCCCCAACTGGCGGACAAAGAGAAAGCTCTCCGTGATCTACTTTCGAAAAAGAACTGTTGAATTTGGGGGCATCGGACAAACATTTTGAATTGGAAACCGACCACAAGCCATTACTGAGTCTCTTAGGATCACAAGTTCTGGATGCTCTCCCTCCTCGTATCCAGAGGTTCAAAATGCGACTGATGCGTTACTCCTACTCCATTGTTCATGTGCCAGGAAAGGATTTGTGGGTAGCTGACACCTCTGTCACGTGCTCCGGTAAAGCAATGTGAGCTACATGAAGAGAGAGAGTTTAGGGAGGACACTAACATTTATGTCGATTCTATCATGGGGAATTTGCCAGCAAGCACATCCTACCTGGGACAGCTGAGAGAAGACTTAACCTCCTGTCTGTCTTGATTGCTCCTGTCTGTCTCGCTGTGACTCTGCTGTGAGTTTGTTTGCTACGTCTAAGCCTCGTATTAGCTTCATATTTCTTTCTGTTTTGAACCATCATTTACTATCGTTTCTAATAGTTTATACTCTATTAATACAGCTTACCCAACATCGCAGATTAACCTGACATTGCTAGCTTCCGTTATTGTCAGCACAACACGCTAACTCGCTAGCCTTTTAACGCACCACCCGTGCACTCAGTTATTTATTTTTCTCTCGCGCGCCCCGCGCCTTTGAGTTCATAAAAGCCCAGGTGAGTAAGAATCAGTCAACAAACACAGTGAGTAATGTCTTGTCCTGTTATTGTCACCTGCACTTCATGTCACATGTTTACCATAGCCTTCTCTGTCGGCAAAATAGAATTTATATGTGATAAATGCAAGGAGACGGAGGCTGACGGAGAAGATTTCAGAACTAGAGACACGCATCCAAACTTTAATCGAGAATAGTAAGAAGAGTGCTAGAGCTTTAGATACTTTTTTGGATGCGCCTCGCCTAGTGAACTCTTTACATGAGTCGGTTCCGGCTGAAATAGAGCCTGTGCAGCAGTGCAGATTCCGTTCCGATAGCATATCGATTTGCCCCCCGCTCAGTGAAACACCCACTGATAATTATTCTGATTGTGCCCTGGTAATTGGTGATTCGATCACACGGAACGTGAAAATAGAGACACCAGCCACCATAGTCACATGTTTGCCGGGAGCCAGAGCGCCTGACATCAAAGCCTGACATTTAAAAGTGCTGGCTAATGCTAATCGTAAATTCTCTAAGATTATTATTCACGTCGGCAGTAATGATGTTCGACTCCGCCAGTCGGATAATCACCAAAATTAATATTAAAGAGGTGTGTGAACTCACAAGTACTACAATGTCAAGCACTGTAATTTGCTCTGGCCCCCTTCCTGTTCGCAGGAGTGATGAGATAGTTAGTAGATTGTGTTCACGCAATGGCTGGCTGTCTGGGTGGTGTCCGCGAAATAATATAGAATTCATAGACAATTGGAAAAGTTTTTTGGGCAAACCTGACCTGTTGAAAAGAGATGGTATTCATCCCTCCTGGGATGGTGCTGCTCTTCTCTCTAGTAATTTGGCTCATAGTCTTAGAGATAAAACATGACAATCTGGGGCTCAGGTCAGGAAGCAGACAGACTGGCTTAACCGACCGTCTGCTAGCGGCCTCACATCACCAAGGTCAGATAAATCCCATCACATAGAGACTCTTTCACCTAGATATCATCATATAGAGACTGTGAAATAAAAAACAGATATAATACGGATGAGCAAATGATAAAGCTTGGGTTGCTGAATATTCGATCTCTTACTTCAAAAGCGCTAATAGTTAATGATATGATTTCAGATTATAACCTAGATGTGCTGTGTTTGACAGAAACCTGGCTAAAACCAAACGATTACATTGCCTTAAATGAGTCAACCCCACAAGATTACGGTTATAAACATGAACCTCGTCTGAAACGCAAAGGAGGAGGTGTTGCTGTAATTTATAGTAATATTTTCAAAACCACTAAGAAATATAGTTTTAAATATAATTCTTTTGAAGTGTTGGTGCTTAATGTAAAAATATATAGTGTAAACGATTGTCATGGAGCGATCTCTATCGCCTCCCTCTGGCGGCATCAGATCACTTTCCCCCGAATACTAGGACTGCACTTCCCATCTTCCACCTCATCACACTCATCATCTACCAGCCCTGTCCCATTCCATCATCACCACACCTGTTCTCACTCTGACTCTCTCAGCACCCTTTATATGCACGCTCCCCCACTCACCTTCAGTGCGAAGTCTTGTTTTCTGCCACGGCGTTCAGTTCTAAGCGATCTCCATACCTTCCCGAGTATTCCTGGTTCTCCGACCCCAGCCTGTATTTCCAAGGATCTTACACGAACGTTCTCTGCCTGCCTTGACCCGCGCCTGGTAACCACTCTGATTCCTGGATCTCCCTTGCCCTGTTCCCAGTCTGCCTTGTCTCTTTGCTATATTCTGTATTCCAATAAAATTACTGCAAATGGATCTGAATGTCTCAGACTCTTCGTCACAACGATAAATCATGTTTGAAAATTCTGCTGGCTACTGTATACAGGCCACCAGGGCACCATACAGACTTTATCAAAGAATTTGCGGACTTTCTATCAGAATTAGTATTGGCTGCAGATAAAGTACTAATTGTTGGTGATTTTAATATACACATAGATAATGAAAAAGATGCATTGGGATTGGCATTTAAAGACATTGTAAACTCAATTAGAGTTAGACAACACGTGTCAGGACTTACTCATTGCCGTAATCATACTCTAGATCTAATACTATCACATGGAATAGATGTTGATGCCGTTGAAATACTGCAGCAGAGCGATGACATCTCAGATCATTATCTAGTCTCATGTAAATTACATTTAGCCAAGGCTGCAAAGCCGACTCCATGTTATAAATATGTTAGACCTATCACTTCTGCCACTAAAGATTGCTTTATCAATAATCTTCTTAATCAGTTTCATCATCTCAGCATCCCGGATAGCTTAGAAGAACTTGATATTGCAACAGAAACTTTTAACTCTCTCTTTTCCAGCACTTTAGACACAGTTGCTCCGTTGCGCTTAAAGAAGATTAAAGAACATAGTCCAACGCCGTGGCGCAACGAGCACATAAATATATTTTTCTCTAGTGTAGTGTTACTGAAGTGTTCCTTGTTAATCGATGCCTGCTATAGCCTACTATTGTTATGCAGCCCTGCATGTACTGTATGCCTACAAGGCACAACAAACCTGCAAGATGTCTAAACAAATGTCAGTAGACCAGGAAGATTTTTGAATATGAGCCGTTCACTCATAAATACGCAAGATCGCTGTGAAAATACAGACCCGGAAGTCAAAAGACAATGAGCGCAGCGCTGAAAATGGGCGGGGCTACATAAGGTCTATATAGAATAAAACTATAAGCCCAAAAATGTATTAACTTTTCATAAACACTTACCATCTGTGATGTTTTACTCCCATCTCCACAGACGAGTGAAGCAGGTTCTTCAAGCTCCAAAGTTACCTGCGTAGATTACCAATAAAGAATTAACAAATTCAATTCTCAACATGATTGATAAACCATTTTAACAAAAATATGAGGACATAAAACACAACACATATCTCAATCTGACTGTAGTAACCTAAACCTAGATCTTCACCCAACCCCCACAACATGACATTAACAGTAAATATGAGGACATAAAACAAGTCAAGTCACCTTTATTTATATAGCGCTTTTTACAATACAGATTGTATCAAAGCAGCTTCACAGTGATAACATGAAAATAATACAAAAAATATTTTCATCATCGTCCACCTTTAAGGCAGATCTATAATATTGTTGAATATTAAATGTCCCCAACTAAGCAAGCCAGAAGTCAAGGCAACAGCGGCAAGGAACCAAAACTCCATCAGATGACAGAGTGGAGAAAAAAACCTTGGGAGAACCCAGGCTCAGTCGGGGGCCAGTTCTCCTCTGGCCAACGAGCGAACAGTGTATGATTATGATTCAGGAGCATTACAGGTCAGAAGTTCAGAATGAATCAGAGTATTTGTCCAGTTCCGGTTGGTTGAAGTCGGAGTGGAGAGGAGGAGAGACTGGTTGACACTGCAGGTCAGCGGCATCGTCGTGTCCTGGCGCTGGTCCTTCATCAGATCTGGATACGGCCTGGTTCCGGTGGACAGCGGTAAACCTCGGGATAGTCAGAGAGATTAATATTAGCGTAGACGCCATCCTTCTTATGATGTACCAAGTACATCAGGATTTACGGGAAGTGTTCCCGGTCCCGGCTGTTCTAAACTATGCAGCCTAACATTGAATTATAGAAGTTTATAATGTGTTATGTGTATGCTAGGCCGAAGAGATGTGTTTTTAGTCTAGATTTGAACTGACAGAGTGTGTCTGCTTCCCGGACAATGTTAGGAAGACTGTTCCAAAGTTTTGGTGCAAAATAGGAAAAGGATCTACCGCCAGCAGTGCTATAAAAGCGCTATATAAATAAAGGTGACTTGACTTGTTTTATGTGCTCATATTTACTGTTAATGTCATGTTGTGGGGGTTGGGTGAAGATCTAGGTTTAGGTTACTACAGTCAGATATGTGTTGTGTTTTATGTCCTCATATTTTTGTTAAAATGGTTTATCAATCATGTTGAGAATTGAATTTGTTAATTCTTTATTGGTAATCTACGCAGGTAACTTTGGAGACTGAAGAACCTGCTTCACTCGTCTGTGGAGATGGGAGTAAAAACATCACAGATGGTAAGTGTTTATGAAAAGTGAATGCATTTTTGGGCTTATAGTTTTACTCTATATAGACCTTATGTAGCCCCCGCCCCCTTTTCAGCACTGCGCTCGTTGTCTTTTGACTTCCGGTCTGTATTTTTACAGCGATCTTGCGTATTTATGAGTGAACGGCTCATATTCAAAAATCATCCCGGTCTACTGACATTTGTTAAGACATCTGCTTCAAACATTACAATCCTCATGATAACTTTCGTTAACTTTACATTAAGTAAATCCACTTCAAAAGCTAATTACTCCTGGACAGGAATGCCATAGAGATACACAGAGAGACAGCAAAAACGGAAGTTCAAAGACAATATTCTAAAGATGGCTGCACCCTTGTTTCTCTGGCGCATAAGGTCTGTACAACAACTTTTTTTTCTTCTCAACATGGACTGCATGTTCCCGGGGGCGGGGTTTATGTAAATTTACATAAATTGAATCAGCTTTAGCAATCCTTAGTGATTCGGTAACCGACAGTAATGCAGACTCGGTTGATCCTCGGTTGATCCACAGGGGTAGGTCCTTCAGGGTTGCCTGGAGAGGGGATGTATCCAAAGAGCATCACCTGACCACAGAGGTTCCTAAGGGTTCAATTCTTGGACCCCTTCTCTTGGCCATTTATGCGCTTTTCCACTACACAGTACCAGTTCGCCTCGGCTCGCCTCGCCTTTGTTTGGTTTTCCACTGTGTAAAAGTTGTACCTGTACCTGCTTCCAGGCACTTTTTTTCGTATCACCTTCAGCGAGGTTCTAAGCGAGCTGAGGCAATACTAAAATGTGACGTGAAACACGGCAGACTGCTGATTGGTCAGAGAGAATCGTCACTATTCACTGTGTCATCATTGCACGCGCCAGACGGAGTATCCTGAATAACCCCGACATTTTAAAAAAGTTTTTTAAGAGATTGTGTGATATACCCATCACTAATATTATGTAAAACAGCATACACTCGATTTCCTCCATTGTCCTGTGTGTGTGGGTAGCGGTCGTGTGTCGCGTCGATATGACGACCAGGTACTATTGTGGAGGTACTATCTGCAATGGAAAACGGAGCGAAACGCGAGCCGAGCCAAGATGAGGCGAGTCAAGTTGAGCTGGTAATGGAAAAGCGCCATTACACTACATCACTGGGACCCATCATACAGGCACATGGTTTATTCTACCATTGCTATGCTGATGATACACAGATCAGATGATCCCATAGTAGCCACACGAATCTCAAACTGCCTGGTAGACATCTCGGCATGGATTAAAGAACATCACCTACAGCTCAACCTGGCAAAGACTGAGCTTCTCGTCTTACCTGCCAATCCGACTCTACAGAACGATTTCACCAAACAACATGGTTCTTCATCAATTACCCCTTCAAAGTCAGTCAGAAATCTAGCTATAACCTTTGACGACCGACCTTCAAAGACCACATTGCACAGACAGCTCGATCATGCAGGTTTGTACTGCACAACATCAGGAAGATCAGGCCTTTCCTAACTGAACATGCAACAACTTCTCGTCCAGGCTCTGACGTCCTGGCGGTAGATGCTTTTCCTATTTAGCACCAATACTTTGGAACAATCTTCCTAACATTGTCCAGGAAGCAGACCCACTCTGTCAGTTAAAATCGAGACTAAAAACATCAACTAGTCAACTAGTCTCTCCCCTGCGAAGGCCTCCTTCCCTTTACCCTCTTTACAGATAAAACATTGAAGGGATAATTCCTGTTCACATGGCTACAAAAAAATGTTTTTTGCATTTTTATTTTTTAAAATTTCTGAATTACAAATTTGTAAGGCCTAGTCGTGTTAGCAGCCCCTAAGTTAATGACTAATGATCTTCGCAACTTCAGTGTTACACTAATTTCTATAACTTGACTTGACACTGTAATCAGCTGGATCCTGGCCGTATCCAGATCAGATGGTGGACCTGCTCCTAGTCACGACCACAACGCATGATGTAATCAGCTTGATCCGGGCCGTATCTAGACGCATCCCTGAAGTGTCAGCAGAGATTGTGTCAACTAGACTCTCCCCTGTTTCTCCCCTGTTATTCACCTTTCTGTCACTCGATCGGTACCGATTGAAGATATCTTTACCACTATGGAGGTATTTTGTCATGTCTAATGTATTAATTAATGCCATCAGAATGCAACCAAAGTACAGGATAGCAATAAGTAGATGGCTATAAGTAATTGTAAATCATTCAAAATAAATGCCACTGTCACTAGATTTTATACAGGTGTTACTATAATGATTTTGTTAATGGTGATCAGCAACCAAATATTGATAATGTGGAAGTTACTGCCTTTTGCCTTGGCATGACTTCTCACTTTTTAGCTGACAATACAAAGGCAGAGTACAGTAACTTTAAAATAGTCGCCAGATTTAAGCCAGATTTCCAGTGTCCTACCTATAATTATTTTTTTACGGGACAACTAAAAATCTTTAAAGTAATTTTTCTCAGTTCCACACTCTAGCGAGTTATGGTATTTTGCCTTTGTAGGGCAGATCTGTTGTGACAACAACTAGGGGCATTCTTGTCCGTGGTTAAGGGCAAGGTCTGACCAAGGGCTGAACTTTTGGTGGCAGCTCAGTGTGATGGCAACACGGAGAGTGGTGTGGCGCTATGCCAATCTCGGGACTCTGCTGTGTAGCCAGTGCTGAAGTGGTCTCATATACATCAATTCAAGCGGCGTAATCACGGCTGTGAATGCCATATGCCCCAGGACCGTCTGAAATAGTTTCAGTGGAACCGCTCTTCCGCCTGAACGTATTCAGGTAGTTCAGCACAGACTGTGCACGCTTGTTGGTGAGACGTGCTGTCATACAGATAATCTGCACGGGGGTGAGTTTTTCTTTTCTAAGTTGAACCGAAGCCCCAAATGGCTGGGGTGCCTGAGCACCAGGTCCCTGTGTTCGCATAACTGATCCCCTGACATCGAGATCCCTGAGCGGGTCAAGGGCAGCCTCTGCGAGTAAAGATGCAGTGAGACAGGGACAGCAGAAAGGGTAGGATATTGTACTGATATGCTCGACCCTCGAATGCAAAGTGTAGAAACGGCCTGTGACGAGGGAGAATCGAAACATGGAAGTACGCTTCCTTCAGGTCAATCGACGCAAACTAATCCTGGTAGCAAACGCACGTGAGGATGCACGTGAGGATTCTGTGTGAGCATCTTGAACAGGAGCTCGTGAAGGGGCCGATTCAAGAGACAGATCCAAGACTGGCCGTAACCCCCCGTCTTTCTTGGGTACGATGAAGTACGGACTGTAAAATCCTGACTTCATCTCGGCTGGAGGGACAGGCTCTATTGCGTCCTACAAGGTAAACAGGACACCGCTGAACCTGGGGGGACGTCTTGCAAACTGAATCTCATGGCCGAGTTTGATTGTCTGGGACGGCCCACGGGACGGACTGGGAAGCGCTAGCCAGGCTCCCAAGCTTCGTATGAGTGGTACCAAAGGGACAACAGACATACCCACGCAGGGGGGTAGCGAGGAGTGCTGGGGCCTGGAAAGGACAGTGTCCCAGAGTTGGGGTTGTGAGTGTGGTGCACTTACCTGGCTCTGTGGGTCCCCTCACTCCCCTGCGGTCTTATGAACACACACAGTTAAAGCAAGCAGAGAAAATTAAAGCTAATAAGTCAAGGGTCAAGAGCCCAACTACAGCAAACACTGATCTCCACAATGGTGACTATCATTATAAACTATTATTTTCATTAAATCATCAACATCTAAACCTCTGTTAATTCTCAATAAGAACTTCTCTAGACGTATGACAGAAATAAAGTCAAACTTGTTAGTAAGTGAAGCTGGTAATGCTGTTTTTTGTTGTTAACCCTCCTCTGCTGAGATCTGTTAGTGTTTAATGTTCTGTTGGGATTTAAAGGGTTTCTGTTGTATGAGTTTTCTGAGGCTACCATTGTGCTGAAGAGTAGTGCCTGTGCTTCAGTCCAGGACAAAGAAACATTGATCATGTACTGCATGTTGCTGTCACAGGGTGACGATCAAGTGGAACTGCCCCACTCTATGTTTGTTTCCAGAGGGAGCAAGTTCAATGTAACACCGGAACAGTTCCGGGTTCTTCCTGTGTAAACAACTTGACGGAGCTTGCTGATTGGGAAAACGAGTGACAGCTGGGCGAGGAGCAGAGATTGAGCCGCGAGGGGGATTATAAAAGGATCCGGTTGATGAGCAGGAGGGCGTTCTTTTTGTGAAGCGTGAAAGCGAAGTCTGAGCTTTGTGCTGGAGGTTTGGGCAAGAGGACTTTTGGGTTAACTCAGGCTGGAGGCAATCCGTTGCGGCTGATCTACTGTTTGCATCGGATGATATATAAGAGGACAGATCGGGAAAGGACTCCCTCTTAGGAAGAAAATGCTATGATGCGGTGAAACCCCCCCGGCGTCCGGTGAGTTCTGTTCTAGATTTTTCAATGCCAGTTGGGACTCTATCGCCAACCGTACATACAGTTTGGATGCAGTCGACTGGGGGCTACGATATCATTTGAAGTGACTGACTTATGCACTAGTGTGGAAACTGAAGTTTTATGTCTGCCTGCTCTCAGTCGTCTCCTCGTAGGCTCCGAAGGCCGAACTGGAATTTGTTAACTTTTGTGTATTGAGTATACGCTGTGCAGGAATGTCACTTTGCCCCTTAGATTTATGAGAAACTGCTCGCTGCCGTTGGATGATGACATCGCTGTACTGTGGTAAGAAGATTCAGTTGCTGAATGTTCAGTCTGTTATTCATCACGTTTGCTCTGTGAACATAGAGCAACTGCCCTCTGCTATTATATGCTGTTGTTGCTGTCCTGTGGAGAGAAAGCCCAGCTGTGGACGACTGAAGCCTGTATACACTTCTGGGGTTCTGTGAACATAGAGACACCGCCCTCTGCCCCTGGAAAACTGCCATCGTTGCTCTGTGAGAAATTGTTTTCTGCCATCGAATGCTGTCATCGCTGCTCTGTGGTAAGAAGATTCAGTTGCTGAATGTTCAGTCTGTTATTTCGTCATGTTTGCTCTGTGAACATAGAGAAACGGCCCTCTGCTATTAACTGCTGTTGTTGCTGTCCTGTGGAGAGGAAGCCCCCGCTGTTGACAACGGAAACCTGTGCAGACCCCCGCCCGTGCCTGAGCCATTACTTACCCTCCATTACTTACCTCCAGCCGAAGAGGAGTTGCTGTGTAAACCTCCATCAGTGCCTGAGCCACTACTTACCCTCCATTACTTACCTCCAGCCGAAGAGGAGTTGCTGTGTAAACCCCCGCCAGTGTCTGAGCCATTACCTACCCTCCATTACGTACCTCCAGCCGAAGAGGAGTTGCTGTGTAAACCCCCGTCAGTGCCTGAGCCATTACTTACCGTCCATTACTTACCTCCAGCCGAAGAGGAGTTGCTGTGCAAACCCCCGTCAGTGCCTGAGACACTACTTACCCTCCATTACTTACCTCCAGCCGAAGAGGAGTTGGTGTGCAAACCCCCGCCAGTGCCTGAGCCATTACTTACCGTCCATTACTTACCTCCAGCCGAAGAGGAGTTGCTGTGCAAACCCCCGCCAGTCTCTGAGCCATTACCTACCCTCCATTACGTACCTCCAGCCGAAGAGGAGTTGCTGTGTAAACCCCCGTCAGTGCCTGAGCCATTACTTACCGTCCATTACTTACCTCCAGCCGAAGAGGAGTTGCTGTGCAAACCCCCGTCAGTGCCTGAGCCACTACTTACCCTCCATTACTTACCTCCAGCCGAAGAGGAGTTGGTGTGCAAACCCCCGCCAGTGCCTGAGCCATTAATTACCGTCCATTACTTACCTCCAGCCGAAGAGGAGTTGCTGTGCAAACCCCCGCCAGTGCCTGAGCCATTACTTACCGTCCATTACGTACCTCCAGCCGAAGAGGAGTTGCTGTGTAAACCCCCGTCAGTGCCTGAGCCATTACTTACCGTCCATTACGTACCTCCAGCCGAAGAGGAGTTGCTGTGTAAACCCCCGTCAGTGCCTGAGCTATCACTTACCCTCCATTGCTTACGTCAGGCCGAAGAGGAACCACCGTGCGGAGCTTTAACAGCGATTGCTCCATCGCGTACTTCTGGTCGCGAAGAACCTATCCACGCCACCTGCTGGATAGAAAAGGAGATTGGACTTGTTTTAAGTAAATACAAATAAACGTTCTCTATCATTACCTTGTCTGTTCCTTTGTGTCTCTGGGTAACTCCTCGAGGTGGTACGTTGCTGAAGGGGAGGGAAGTCCACCCCGACCTGTGACATTGCTTTATTTAAAAGGCAATACAATTACAGTGATCTCTATTAACTGCTTTGTTAAGTTTAGTTTCAGTTAAGTTTCAGACATACACAAAGTATTTGCAGTATCTTAAATGCAAATAAATGCACAGTCTATCATTGTCCCGACACTCTTTTGTATGTCTTTGTATTAGCAACTTACAACTATGAGTAAAAAATCCTTGAGAAATTTAAGGCAATTATTTTCCTCATGTTTTCTAAGTACACTCAACTTTACATTTTACAGTGTAAATATATTGTCACATTTTTCAATATATGAAAAGCAGCAAATCCTTATGTATCATTAAATATATAATATATTAACACAATATATTGATGCAATATATTATTTCATATATTTTTCAGTATGTATACATCATTTAATATATTGATCATAAATATACGGAAATAATTGTATGTATATACATATAATTTTTTCTTCTTCTAGGATAGTGAGTGCTTCAATATATTAATTTATTACCTTAAGGTGTAGCCCTTTTTTTTGTCATTGTTGCTCACAGTGCTGTTTTGTAGCTAGTATGCACACCCTACCAGAAGATGCTGCTGTTGCTCTGTGTTGTGTTTGTAGCCTTCTGGTCAAGTATCGTCTTTTTGGCCCTCTTTTACCTAGATTTAAAAACAAAACAAAACAACAACTTTGGTGCATTGAGTTTCCTGTTACACATCCAAGACATTCCTGAATGTTTGTCTTATTAGCTTTGATGGTAGTTTAGAGGGCAGCTTACATGAGATTTAGTGGGTAAGTTAAGAATTGTTGCTGGAAATGTTATGAAACAACTGTTCACCAATGCTGAAGCAGATTGAATGGAGTGTAGCTCCTCTTTCTAGATTAACCAGTGTCTTCATGTTAATTAATTTCTTATCCTTATGACCAAATTTGCTCAAGGTAAGCATGAGGGTCATATCTGGATACTTATTCAATTCAAGGACTGATTTCATGAATAACTCAAGAATGAACTCCTGATCTTTCTCAAGGATATTCATCTGCCCCAAATTGTTCAAGTGGTTTTTCATGATCCACCATCATGTTTTTCATGCCCCCAACCCGATCAAAAGCTGCGTTGATCAGGCTGGCAGCCTTTGCCCTTGCTGTCCCCTAATTGTGAAATATTGCATGAGGATGAGTAGCCTCAGCTGTCAAACAGCTTATATCAAGGAAATATCCCCCAACAACAAATGCCAAAACACTGCCAAATGTTTTGTGCAGTGCAGACAATGTCATTTCATTTCGTGCACTCTGTCTGCCAAATACCCTACAATTAACCGATAACACTTTACAATGTTTCTATAGTTAACATTAGTTAATGTATTAACTAACAATGAGCAATACATTTGTTACAGTATTTATTCATCTTTGTTAATGTTAGTTAATAACAAAATAGCTGTTCATTGTTTGTTCATGTTAGTTCAGTGCATTAACTAATGTTAACAAAATACAACCTTTTACAACCTTTTTACAACATATTAGTAAATGTTGAAATTAATATTAACTAAGATTAATAAATGCTGTAGAAGTATTTTTCATTCTTAGTTCATGTTAACTAAGGTAGTTAAGTAATGTAAACTAATGAACCTTATCGTAAAGTGTTACCAATTAACCTTCTGTGGTCCAGGTATGGTCTGCAGGAGGTGGTGGGACACATTATATTCAGCGGGTCTTTGTCAATGCATTTTCAGTCTAACCCTGAACAGAACAAGGTAAAATACTTGATTTCACATGAATCATGCGATGCTTCTTCTGAAATGCATCCTATTACAAACCCATGGTTGTCAAGAATCAAAAGTAGGCTATTACGGAGTTTTTTTGTATAGTGGTATGAAACCTCTTTATTTACCCTCTCTGAGGAGGCCTACGGTAAAGTTGGACACCTGAGGGCAACCCCAACATGCCAGTAAGAGGTTTTGTTTGCACGAATCAGTCAAGGATAGTCAGCTAAACATTAATCATGCATGCAAAGCAGTCATGGAGCAGAATAGAGGTACTCATGCATGCTATTCCTGAGAGAGGATGTAGGAAAGAGAGCTGTGCTGGGGTAACTCCAACAAAACAGACAATTCTACTTCCACCAAAGAGACCGCCATCATTAGAAGTGCTCTTTCCTTCTTTTCTTATTAATCTTCTCTTATTAATGTAATCTGTAATACTAAAATCTTTATTCAGCTCTGACAACGGGCTAATGATCCAATACGAAATTAGTAATGAGCATGGCAGTTGTGACTCTCTTCTGTTTAGAGTGCTGTAAGCTGGTTTATGGGAATTCTGTGCTTGAAGGGTTCCTGCAATTTGAGAATTAATGAGAATCTCTGTGGGTGCGAACAAGGCTTAATTAATAAATGTTGCAAGACTAAACAATTTTCAGATGGGTTTTCTTATTTGATTCCTGGAAGTACAAAAGTTGTTCACTCATTGGGAGAATTCAAAAGTCTAATTACAAAATACCTATGAGTTATTTGATGACAAATGTGTATGTTTACTGAACTGTGGGGAATACAACCTGGATACGTCAACAGTGAATATTCATTGGTTCTTCTTTCAGCTATATGCTCCTCCCTCTCCTTGTTGTCCTTCCCTGACTTCCCTCATCACAAGGACACTGCACAGCTGTTGTAATTTGCTCCATGAGGGACTCTTGTCTTGGCAGCGGGACACCTGAGGTTATCGTTCCACAAATAATCCAAGGTTTAGCATCTGCAACTGAATGCTATCTCTAATGGGCTCAGTGACATTGTGGAAAGACCAAATTGCCTGGTCTGCATTTTCCCCCTCTCACCTGTGACTGTTCTGAACATCAGCGTTACTTCATAAATCACGCTGAAAGAACATCAAACTCTGCCGGATATCAGATGCCTCAACTGTGCATGTCATCGGGATGAATTGTTTATACGTTCCTGGTTGACTTATCTGCTTTCACAAACAATCTCTCTCGCTGAGTAGTTGTAAGGGACATTTCAACATTTTAAGAGCAATAACAGAGTGAAGAAAGTTTGAGACAGAGAAGAGTTGTGCACCCTTAATTGCAATCTCCCAGCCAAATTGGGCAAACCAGGGAAAGAGGCTGCTGGCTATCACTCCCGCCAGATAATGATCCACCACTGATTACGCTTTAAGTGTCAGACTTCAAAATAATTGGCTGGAATTGCTGTAAAAGCAAGAGAGTGAATAAACAGCGCCTTGGAGCAATTTTTCATCTGCTATTTTGGCCTGTGTTGCCGTGGAAATACGCCCCAGGCCCCAAAGGACATATAAGATTCTGTGTCAAGGTACTAGAAGAAGAAATGAACTGGAAGAGAGCAACAGAAAGAGAGTACCACTTGGTCTTAAAAAAAAAGTAGCCAATAAAAGCCGATGTAACCGAGTACTGAGCTTTCTAGACATTCTGGGTGAAGTGCTACTACACTGACAGTAAATTGAGTACACCACAGGCCACAAATAACATATCTCTTACTTTGCAATGTTCTGAGTCCACGTTCTTAACTATGACATGTCCATGCCTCGTCCAATCCGAGACTGAATCTGCCGAACTTGCTCTTAAATGAGTTGTCATGTTGTGATTATGAGTCTCATTTTTTGACAGGGCAGCTGTAATGCAAGTGACTTGATGAATCCGACCTGACAAATCTAGGTCACTAAGACCCAGTCTTGTAAATGTAGTTGGCTTGTGGAGGATTCTGGAGCTAATGCTGCAGGCATGGGCCCTGGGTATTCCTATCTTTAGTAATCAGATGTAATGGGAGCTTCAGGGAAACCAAAAGAAAGGTTTGTGAAGCACAATGTCCTTTAGAGAAACTTTGAAAGGTCATATAACATATTAACCTCCTAACACGAAAAAATCGCCAGTGCCCCCAGATTATTGTTGTCTAACATTCATTGCACGTTAAAACATCACACTCATATTTGATCTGGACTAACTGTGAATCATTAGAAATATTCCAGTTTCGATATTTGACCACTGATTATGATAAAACTCATTTGCAGTGACATTAATTTCTTAATTTATGTTAGGAGTGCAAAATAATCAGTCGGTAATTTTTGTATTCCAGAAAGCGATTTACCTGGGTAGGTTTACTCAGAGTAAGCAGAAAAGTCTGTTTAAATATCAGAGTCAGCTACTGTATGTCCACCAGTACATGATGATGAAACTATTTAATAAGGTTTGGAAAAAAAGTCCCTGAAATCAATAGAGGGAAACACCACCCCTTAAAGGTTGTATCAGCGATTTCAGACCCAAAAATAAATTATCACATTCATCTAATCTTTCCTAACGATCCGCTAGCTGCCCGCCCCATAAGCAAGCTGTCAAAAAAACGCGTCTCTGTAGGCAGCCTAGGCTTTGAGATCTGCACACAAAAACAATTGGTTTCACCAACCACTCAAAACCAAAATAAATAGTGTTCCAACCAATCACCGACAGGGGCTGGGTGTTGTGAGGTTTTGCGCTCGTGAAGAAGAAGTCAGTGTCTATCAATGAACAAGAGAAATTGAACATGGCTGAGTCAATCCCCAAGAGGAGGAGGAGGAGGATTAGGGCGAGGGAATACCATCGTGTTTATTCCAAGACACGGCTTCTTCTTCAGCTCCGACTTCGCGTGCAGCTGTGACAACACCCAGCCCCTGTTGGTTGTCATATATATTTTAGGAATATATACATTTAAACATTATAAAATACATAAAATCTGTATTTTGGTCAAAGTTTATAATTTGTTGTTGTTGAGTTTTTTGAAGTGTCTTGTTTTTTCATAATCATTATTTATTTAAATAATTCAAATGTATAAAAATAACTTTAGAATAAGAAAAAAAAAAAAAAAAAAAAACAGCAATAAGCAGATATGCAGAATGTGCATGGGCAATAAGCAGATATGCCGAATGTTGAACGAACATGATCGCAAACACACACACACACACACACACACACACACACACACACACACACACACACACACACACACACACACACACACACACACACACACACACACACACACAGGTGTGACTGCAATAGAGGGCATTTTTATATTAGTTGGCAAATAAAATCAATAATTCCAGTATAAATCTGAAAATGTACACACATAATTGAAGGCCTGTTAGTAGAGCATAAATGCAATGTGGAACGAACATGGATTGAAGACTCACCTGTTCATGCATGTTCGTTCCACATTGCATTTATGCTCTACTACCAGGCCTTCAATTATGTGTGTACATTTACTGAAATTACTGATTTTATTTGCCAACTAATATAAACACATTGCAGCCTCTATTGCAGTCACACCTCCCTCTCACTCCCTCCCTCTGCGATCATGTTCGTTCAACATTGCATTTGTGCTCTAGTTACAGTGGCCTGTTGCACAAAGCTGGTTTTTAGTTGCTACCCAGGTAAGTTTGAGATTAGTTTAAAGTCCGCGTGAACCGGAAGTTGCAAACGACTTTTCTCAAGTGTTGTGACGTATTTCCGAGTGAAACGGACTATTGAACCGAGGGCAGGATTTTACTTTAGCGCTCCTCCTCTCCATCTCTCGCCCATAGCAGAGTAACGGTTTGAGGGGAGTGGTTAAGCGTTTAAGCAACCCAAGCCGTCAAATCTACGTCATCAGAAAAATAACCATTCCAGACCGGAAGTACTGTAACTTTTCAGACTTTGATTAAAGATAACCACGGCAAAAATGTTTTCTGTGTATTAACTTGCACGGATTAATTGTTCACCACAAGACTAGTAATATCCGCTAACGAAGTAAATAGGGTCAATTTTGATTTCATGCCGACTTTAAGCAAAGCAAACTGTTTTTTTGGGCTCAAGATGGTGGGTTGGTTTTTAGCGGTGTTCATCGCCATGGTAACTTACGCTACACGGCTAAGCTGTTCCAGAGTAGGTTTAATTCTGGGTTAGAGATTTCAAACTGGACCAATCAGCTGAGCAGTGACATGTATCCGATTCAATATAGCCACTCCCCCTGTATCTCTCGCTCCAAATTAAAGCATTTTATAGGGAAAAAAACTTTGCAGCTAATTATTTATTATATTTATATTATATGAAGTATAATTAATTTTATATATAATTATTATAGCCAATTAGGCCTGTTAGTGTTTAATGTTGCTGGGATTTAAAGGGTTTCTGTTGTCAGCGTTTTGTGGGTCACCATTGTGCTTCAGTCCAGGAGAAGACCAAGAAACATTGATGATATGCTGCATGTTGCTTTATTTAAAATGCAGAAAACTATTGTAGTCATTTGTATTAACTTATTTAAGTTGTATTTATTTAATTAAGTTTCTGATTAATAAATACAAATTAATGCACACCTAATGTCTATCATTGTCCTGACACTCTTTTGTATGTTTTTATATTAGAAACATACAACTTTTTAAGGCAATCGTTTTCTAAGTACACTCAACTAATTACATTTTACAGAGTAAATACATTTTTCTATAAATGAAAAGCAGCAATTCCTTATGTATTATTAAATATAATGTAATATATAACACATTATATTAACGCTATATATAATTTCATATATTTTTCCCTATATTTATATTCTTATAAATATATTGATCATAAATATATGGAAATAAATGAACCTTCCTAAGGGAGGCCTTTATTTATGTGTGGAAATTCCAGATTTATCCTGGATTTATTGATTTTTAATTTTTTTTTGCTTTTCCCATTCATTTTTAATTGTGGTCATTTGACCTCAAATACCACGAGTGTGTCTTTTTGTGTATATATAGATAATGCAGAAAAAGGTCACACAAAATGTTATGCAAATGTGATGAAGGGATTTTTCACTTTGGTTCATTATAACCCCAAATATCAAAGAAGAAGAAAGTAGTAGTATGGCACGCTTCTTAACATCCATTTCCTTGAATCCAGGAATCACAATCATTGTGATTCCTGGATTCGGCACTCGGTTGAGAATGTCTTTGTGTGGTCACCGTTATAACTCTGAGTTTCATACTCCCAGTTACCTGAACTTACTCCAGACCACGATTTTGGAACCTGTATATCTTAAGTACGCAAGATTTAGGTTAATCAACCGACAGTACAGGGTATATGTGACGGTAAGTTAACCTTGCTTTCTGGCATACTCCCCTAAACAATCTGAAAACTAACACAGCAAACATAGTAGATATAGGCAACAATAACAAGCTGCATGTGCGGCTGGTCTGATTAGCTCGTCAGCGCAGTTGGTAACTAGGCAATGCTGACAGGCAATCTGGCCAGGAACAGAAACACAACAAAGACACACACACAGAAACGCGACAGGCAGTTTACTCCATATACATGATCTACTCCATAAAGCCCACACCTTTTTGTACTTCATGGTGTGATATCTTTAAGGTCTTTGTTAATATGTGCTGTTGTTTGACACACAGGCAGAGGAAATATTTACAGGTACCATAATAGCTCTGTGTTGATGGTGACATTTTAACAGATGGTTGTGCCTCAAAGAGGAAAGCTGAGTGGAGTTTGACAGTGTTGGCCGTTATTTCATTACCCTCCCCTATTGGACACTCAGACCAGAGTGGCATTCAGTAATGGAATTTATTTTACGGGGAATGCATATCTTCTAGGTGTAGACAGTGCAGGCTTTCTCTCAGAATGAGAACTAGCAAGCACAGAATTAATATTGCTTATGCATCAAGTGGTATGTTAATTCGCAACCCTACATGGCGATATTCCATTTTACATCAGTGATAACCATAGTTAGCTTGTCAATCAACACTAAGTACATGCAGCCATTTTTGCTGGCCTAGCATAGAACCTAAAATCTTATGAATGATTTGTGAATTGGCTTTAAAAAGGTCTGCATATACTGTATGCGCCCATATCCTTTAACTCTCGCTCCGTGTGTGTTCGCCGCCGCGACACTCACGTTCTTCCTAAAAGAGCCGAGGCGTTGTTTCAAATGCCGCGTGTTTCCAAATGCAGCTCGTGTAGAGCCCCACCGCCACATCCTGTGCGCTTCCTGCCTGGGATGTAACCACGCGGACCACGCGCTTTCCCAAGGCGGCTGCCGGAATGCGATACCATGACTGTGTCGACCCTGCGGGCTCGATTAGCCGTCTTCGACGTGGACTCCGCGCCTCCGCCTCTCTCGTCCGTGCCGCAAGAAGCGTCGCTTGCAGAGACCGCCAGAATGTGATCCTGTTCGTGAGTGCACGCCGGTGGAATTCATCGCTTCGCTTCCTGAGTCTCCTACCTCGCTCACGGCATGGTCAGCGCCCGGCTTCCACCACCGTGCTCGATGAGTTCGACGGGGACAACGCGGAAGAGGACATTCGCTCTCTTCTCGCTTCAGGGAGCGAAGAGTGGCTGGGCCCCCGTACCGGACCCCGCCCCTTCGCTGCAAAAATCCAGTGGAGTACAGGCCAGCGTCGACTCCGAACTTCTCCGCCTCCTTACCAAGGCCGTGGAGGACCTCGTAAGTGGCTGGGCGATTGCTGGGCGATATCTGCCGATTGCTCCTGTCTGCCTCGCTGTGACTGCTGCTGTGAGTTGGTTTGTGGCTGTACGCTTCGCCTAAAGCCTCGTATTTCTTTCTGTTTTAAACCATTATTTACTATCATCTCTAGTTGTTTATACTACTAAATACAGCTTACCCAACTTCACACATTAACCTGACATCGCTAGCTTCCGTTACTACTAGCACAACACACTAGTATTTCGCTAGCCTGTTAACGCGCCACCCGTGCGCTCAGTTATTTATTTATTTTTCTCTCGCGCGCCCGCGCCTTTGAGTTCATCAAAGCCCATGTGATTAAGAATCAGTCAACAAACACGGTGAGTAATGACTTCTCCTGTTATTATTACTTGCACTTCATGTCACATGTTCAGCATAGCCTTCTCTGTCGGCAATATAGGATTTATATGTGATAAATGCAAGGAGACAGTCAGGCTGACGGAGAAGATTTCAGAACTAGAGACACGCATCCGAACTTTAATTAAGAATAGTAAGAAGAGTGCCAGAGCTTTAGATACTATTTTGGATGATGCACCTAGCCTAGTGAACCCTTTACACGATTCGGTTCCGGCTGAATTAGAGCCCGTGCAGCAGGGCAAAAAAATTGGAACCAATTTCAACATTAAACAGGTTCTCCCCACTCAGTGAAACACCCACTGAGAATTCTGTTGAATGTGCCCTAGTTATTGTCGATTCTATTACACGGAATGTGAAAATAGAGACACCAGCCACCATAGTCACATGTTTGCCGGGAGCCAGAGCGCCTGACATCAAAGCAAATTTAAAAGTGCTGGCTAATGCTAATCGTAAACTCTCTAAGATTATTATTTTAAGAAAAAATAACGCTGAGAAGAAAAAACTCTAGGCGACAACATCCATTACTCAAAAGTATTGTGAAAACACATTTACTATGTGTTTTGTGGCGTTATTTCAGACACTTAATTTTTTTGTTTTTTGAATAACCATGCATAAACATTATTCTCTCAAAAAATACAAACATGTACATGCATGTTGCTCACATATTATGGTAGCCCTGTTTGTGATAAATAGTGTAATTACACCTTTGCCATTAATATGGTTATAAGCAACTGAAAAAAGCAGAAATGTCAGGGCATGTCAGAACATCTCAAGGACCCAAAAACACCTGGGTCCCCAGAGGGTTAATGAAATGATTTCAGATTATAACCTAGATGTGCTGTGTTTGACAGAAACCTGGCTAAAACCAAACGATAAAATTGCTTTAAATGAGTCCACCACATAAGATTACGGTTAAAAACATGAACCTCGTCTGAAACGCAAAGGAGGAGGTGTTGCTGTAATTTATAGTAATTTTTTCAAAACCACTACGAAATCTAATTTTTAAATATACTTCTTTTGAATTGTTGGTGATTAATGTAAAAATATATAGTGTAAACTTTTAACTCTCTCTTTTCCAGCACTTTAGACACAGTTGCTCCGCTGCGCTTAAAGAAGATTAAAGAACATAGTCCAACGCCGTGGCACAACGAGCACACTCAGGCCCTTAAGAGAGCAGCCAGAAAAATGGAGCGCAACTGGAAGAAAACAAAACTAGAGGTATTTCGGATTTCATGGAAGGAGAGCTCGATTGCTTACAGAGAGGCTTTAAAAGCTGCTAGATCTGCTTATTTTTCAACCCTATTAGAAGAAAATAAACATAATCCTAGGTATTTATTTGAAACAGTGGCTAAACTAACGAAAAAGAAAGCTTCAAGCCCAGAAGCTTCCAAGAAACACAGCAGTAATGACTTTATGAACTTCTTCACTTATAAGATCTTTAATATCAGGGACAAAATTATAACTATGCAACCGTCTAATACAGTATCGCATCAGGAAGTGCATTGTAGTCTCCCTGAGGGAAAATTTGATTCATTCATTGCTATAGGAGAGGAAGAATTTTGCAAACTCGTCAAATCATCTAAATCGACAACATGTATGTTAGACCCTATACCGACTAAGCTGCTGAAAGAGATGCTTCCAGATGTCATAGATCCTCTTCTTGATATCATCAATTCATCTTTGTCTCTAGGATACGTACCAAAAACCTTTAAGCTAGCTATGATTAAACTGCTTGTTAAAAAAACAAAAAAACGCAACTTGATCCTACAAAACTAGTCAATTACAGGCCGATCTCGAATCTGCCTTTTCTGTCAAAGATATTAGAAAAAGTAGTATTCTCACAACTGTGTTCTTTTCTAGAAAGAAATGATATCTGCGAGTATTTTCAGTCCGGATTTAGACCGTACCAAAGTACCGAGACAGCTCTCGTTAGAGTCAAAAAATGATTTGCTCTTATCATCCGATCGTGTTTGTATCTCTCTATTAGAGTTACTTGATCTTAGTGTTGCATTTGACACCATTGATCACAACATCCTTTTATATAGACTAGAAAACTATGTTGGCATTAGTGGAATTGCACTAGCATGGTTTAAATCTTACTTATCTGACCGTTATCAGTTTGTAGCAGTAAATGACGAGATGTCTTTTCGATCACATGTTCAGTATGGCGTACCACAAGGCTCAGTACTAGGACCGCTGCTGTTCACTCTGTACATGCTATTATTAGGAGATATCATTAGGAAACATGGAATTAGCTTTCACTGTTATGCCGACGATACTCAGCTGTATATTTCTTCAAAACCTAACGAAACCTACCAATTCACAAAATTAACGGAATGCATAGCTGATATAAAAAATTGGATGACAAGTAATTTCCTACTAATAAATTATGAAAAACTGCCACACGTAATAACCTAGAATACTGTCTAACACTTGATGGCTGCTCTCTTAAGTCTTCGTCGTCAGTTAGGAACCTGGTTGTGCTCTTTGATACCAATATTTCACTTGAAAGTCATGTGTCTAGTATATGTAAAACCGCATTTTTTAATATTTAAAATATATCTAAATTACGCCATATGCTCTCAATGACAAATGCGGAACAATTAGTTCATGCGTTCATGACCTCAAGGCTAGATTATTGTAATGCTCTACTGGGTGGTTGCCCTGCACGCTTAATAAACAAACTACAGCTAGTTCAAAACGCAGCAGCTCGAGTTCTTACCAGAACCAGGAAGTATGACCATATTAGCCCCGTTCAGTCAACACTGCATTGGCTGCCTATTAAACATTGTATACATTTTTAAATATTGCTGATTACTTACAAAGCACTAAATGGTTTAACTACGCAGTACTTGAGCGAGCTCTTAACGCATTATAGTCCTTCATGTCTATTGCGATCTTAAAATTCCAGCCAGGTGATAATACCTAGAATATCAAAATCGACTGCTGGCGGTAGATCCTTTTCCTATTTTGCACCAAAACTTTGGAACAGTCTTCCTATCATTGTCCAGGAAGCAGACACACTCTGTCAGTTCAGAAGGGAGCCAAAACAGAGCCAAAATGAAAGGCCATAAGGTCCAAAGCAGCAACCAGGGAGGGACGGGAGGGTTGAGCCACGGAACTTCAGGCAGGTCAGGAGTCCTGGCTGAGGGCCAGGATGGTGCAGGCTGTGCAGGACACCAGGGCGGCCATGGTGGATTCGACCCTTCGGGTGGCCAGGGCGGACACTTTCCCTCGGGCGGCCAGGGCGGAGACTTTTCCTCGGGCGGCCAGGGCGGAGACTTTCCCTTGCCGGATCCAGGGCGTATCCAGATCTGACGTAGGACCTTCGCCTGGACCTGAAGACAACGCAGTGCTGAAGTGCCAACTAGCCTCTCCCTATGGAGGATCCCTTTACCACTCTACAGATAAAGCGTTGTTTGGATAATTCTGTTTTGCGTATCTACCCCGAAGTGATAAAATTCAGTATCAAAATTTTAAGGCCATTTAAGTAGTTTGTTAAGGCTTGGTTTGTAGGTAATTACAAACCTGTGCACATATTCAAATGCGCATAACTATAGAATTAATTCTTAATGAGCATGTGAGCGCCATCAGCGTTTCTCACAGGTTCGCGTTTAAAGTCTGTGTAGAGAGAACGATGTCGTCTTAGCGGCCTCTAATTTAACCCTCTGGGGTCTAAGGTGTTTTTGGGGTCCTTGAGATGTTTTGACATGACCTGATATTTGTATTTTTTTCAGTTGCTTATAAACATATTAATGGCAAAGGTGTAATTACACTATATTTAGCACGAACATGGTTATCATAGTATGTGAGCAACATGTATGTACATGTTTGCATTTTTGAGAGAATATTATTTATGCGTGGTTATTCAAAAAACTCAAACTAAAATTTTCTGATATAAGACAACAAACGACCAACTTCACATATTCCCACAATACTTTTGACTAAAGGATGTTGTCGGCTAGAGTTTTTACTTCAAAATGATCTGAAAATCATCCCGGGCTTATCGTTTACATTAAACAATAGATGGATTTAAATTTTGTAAGACACTTTTTGTTTGGAAAGGCAATATGCACGTGGGCGTGAATGATCCAACAAGGTCATGAATAATGTCCCAATTCACACCTGAGAGAAGACAAAGACCTGCTAATGCTGCATACTAATGAGCCTTTCATTCAGGTGTCACTGAGCCACAAGAAAGAATGCAGAGACAACACACACACATATATACATACACACACACACACACACACACACACATATATATATATATATATATATATATATGTATATATAATATATATATATATATATATATATATATATATATATATATATTACTACAGAATTGGTTCAGAGTTGGAAACATCTTGAAAAAAAGTGTATTTTTCCACAAACTTTGTATGCTTGCAAATTGTATAATATCCAAGGTAAACATTTCTAGTAATTGTGCAGTTAATTCTCATTCGTATTTTCAGAAAGTTTTGCAATATGTAGGCTATCCTCTCTCCACATTTGTCACTAATAAAACACAAAAATAATTTAAAGAGAAGGCTTCTATTGACCTTTTAAGATTTTGTTTGCACCTTGTAAATTAGGTTTTGATGTGTCAGTAAAAACTTTATAATCTATCCAAAACTAAATGTTGTCTTTCATATTTCGTCTGTAACATATCGTCTTTTATAATATATATTAGGGCATAAATGTTAATTTGCAGTTTAACATGTTGCTTATACAAAGACATTTTACTTCAACGTATTCAGTCGATTTTTACTCATCTCAGTAGGCAATATAGATAGTTTGCTAAAAGCTAAATTCATTCACGCAGACACACGCGAGCTGTAGTAAACAACAGCACGCATATGTGCCGTTCCGCGATTCAAATTTAAACAGTCTTTTGCGGTTTACAGACACCATTTCATATCGCGATTAGAACAAAGCACTTACTGATCTGCAGCTGGATCCGTTGTTAGGCTACTCCAGCATGTTTGAGGTAAAATTTCCAGGATTATCACGATATTATTATTCCTCACAGTGTGTTATCCAGCTGTTGTGGGCGTTGATCCGGGTTCTTGTGGGAGGGGCAAGTGCTAGGCGGTGGTCTGTTTGCAAGAAAAGCAGCTAAATTTTTAAATATAACTGTTATTGTAGTTTTAAGAGTTGTTCAGTCGAGAATGTTGTTGTTTAAAGCTCAAATCTGTGGTTTATTTATAAAGATAGCGCCTATTAAAAAAATTGTATCTGACATTTTGGAGTTCAGCACTCATGTAACCCGCCTGTAACAGCCTTACCTTGGCTAGTCCTCCTGACGTTTGCCGCTGGTAAACGAAAAATGTTTAAATTCACAATTTATAGCTTCGGTTCTATTATATGAAACCTATACGTTAAAATACATTAATGACTTGTTATAACGCAAGTCAAACGACTTCTTTAATCATGTGAGTTTTTCTTCATCTCATTCAGAAATGTATGACTGCAAGTGTTCAGTGTCACATTCATAGTTAACATATAGCTGAACAATGTCATTCCTTCTTTCACACAGGCATTTAGTCATATTACAAAATAATTTATTGAGGCCAAACATTTAAAATTACATTATAAACTTTTTATTTATTTATTTATTTTAATTACATTATAAACTGAAAAGCGGGCCTGCCCCCGTTTATCACATCACTTCACCACGTGACAGCAGCAAGCAGGCTCCTGGTCGTGAATAAGCACCACTCGCGCGCATCGTGGCAGACACTCAATTCGCGAGAATTGGATGCACGAATGAGGTGAATTCGCATCTACCGTGCTAAACGCCTTTTCCATTCCCTGAGTTTTGTTTATGTTTAGAGACGTGCTGAAGAAAAAAAAAGTTCACGAGACAGAGGCAGAAAGCACACAGAAAAAGTTTATTTTCTTTATTTTACAAAAGCACAAAGTTTTGTTTTGATTGTAAGTGGACACATACAATAGTAGACATCTCACAGATTATTTTTTCATATTTCTTAAGTCTGTATGACCATAAATGACGGCGTATTTCAAGTCTATTTCGCTGCTATGTGAAAAAATTTGCTATGTGAGTTTTTGGTTTCTGAACAGCTGAATTGAGTTAGTTCAATCAATTCTTGAGTAGGTTGATTCTAGTTGTGTCCCAATTCAGGGGCTGCATCCTTCGAAGGATGCATTTGAAGGCCCATTGCGTCAGACTGTTGTCATGCAAATGAACGGCCAGAACGTAATAAAAATGTTCTGTAGCAAATTAGCTCTATGAAATAATAATAACCAATCATAACTTGTTATAATTGATTATGAATATTTGGATCAGTTAATCGGATTAACTTGATGTAGCTAAATTAACATTGCAACCAATTACTCAGTTCATCCTGTGAACTAGTGATGCGCGGGTCGTCTCATAACCCGCGGACCCCGCGGGTTACCCGCGGGTCGGGTTGGGGGCGGGGTAAAGAAATTGTCACTTTATTTGCGGGGCGGGGTTGGGGCGGGTCATTAAAAACAAAATAAAAAAATGTCAGCCTATATTAAATATTTGGGGAATATATATATTTTCATATTCTATTAGGTTATTTGATAAGGTTACAATATGAAGATCGCAGCAACGTATATTGCGTGATGTGCCCAGGCTTCACGTGATGTCACGAAAGCGGCGCGCCAAACAATATCACGAAAGCGGCGCGCCAAACAGCTCCCACCACCAGCTACAAAATAAGGAGAAATAAAAGTGGAGATGGAAGACGAGGTGAGGGAGATATTGAGGTCGGGAATTTACATCATTAAAAGAAAAGAAGGTTAGGCTGCTAAATCTAATGTTTGGGACCGGTTCTCAGAAATAGTTGCAGCAGGAGACAACAGCAGTTTCGGCTACGTGAAGTGCTTTGTAAATGTTTAAAATGTTTATCACATGACCTGATTTATGGTTCGTTTCATTCATATTCATAATCGTCTGTTCCCAGCAAACATTGGTCCGACGGCAACGTCGTGTCCCTGGCCAAAAATAGTCGCGGTAGGACGGCACAAATCGGTAAAATATGTATCGCAGAACATTTCCTAAAAATTCCTTCAGATACATTTGTACATGTCTATAGTTCTCTGGGGTTGCATGTATAATTGTTTTTTTTTTCACTTTTAGCTGCGTGTAGTTCAATATACTGTGTTGTGTATCGGTTGTGAGAGGACGTCACCTGGCGACGTCTTTTACACGTGCATTTATAGTCCATCGTGACCCTCTATGAAATAAATTGTGATAAAGCTGCGCTTAATCCTTGCATGGTTAATACTGCAATAATTAATTTAATTTGCCAAGTTTTTAAGAGGTTGTGAAGACGTCCACTGACGTCCTTTGCACGTCTCGATCAAGACGGTGAATAGTCGTCCACTGACGTCCTTTACACGTAGTCAAGCAAAACAGAAAAAAATTAATTATCTTTATGAAATACACTTTTTTTATACAAAGTAGCCTATGTACTTTTTCTTGTTTAAATAATTATACAAAGTGCCCAGTGTGGTTACGTGATTCCAAAGCCACTGCATTTTAGTCATTATTTCAACCTGTTGTACCTGATGTATTCATTGGTATTTTTTTTTTGATGGAATGTATGCATATACATGTAAAACAGAAATATATCCGTTCACCAGGCTCTGGTTGGAAACTGCTGCCAAGATGTAGTAATCTCGCGATATTACAGAATCCCGCGATAGGACAGATTATCTCACGTGATGTTAACACGTTCTCCTCATCTCCGGAACCCGGAACTTGAACATTGATCAACCACGAGGAGAGGAGGAATTGAGTTGCATCGATAATATTTAAAATCTATTGTTGGGTAAGTACATTTTGTATTATTAGATTTACGTGCTTGAGTTTTACTTGTTTGACACGAATGAACCGAAATAAATGATGCTCACATTGTCAACGGACATTTACTGAGTTTGGCTAAAATTAGCTAGTAGGCTAAAAGTTACTTTGAACTTAAACAACGGTATACCATAGTATAAAGTATGTTTAATGATACAGTCAAAGTTATTACTGTAACTTATTAATGTAGCCTTTTGAGAGTTTCTTTCAGAAAGTAAATTATCTGAAAGAGAATGAAATGTTTAGCTGGATTTGAACATGTATGTTTTCAGTAACTGCTTTAAAAATATTTTGTAATTTTAGAATGGCTAAACATGTCCTCTGAATACCAATACATTTTTTATTGGTAACCTTTATCTATTCAGGAGACATCACAGCCCACCTGTCTATCAGAAATGTCCTGTTCAAATGCTGTTCCCCCCACCCCCCAACTGATCTAACACCAATTTAAAGCAGAACATTTTTTTTGTAAAATAAAATGTAATGCATGTTGATTACCTTTTTCTAATGTTTCATTCATGATTCATTAATCTTGTTCCATGTTTTTTTTAATTTAGCTGTAGACAATACAAATATTTTGAAAATGAGTGCATGTCATTTACCTAAATTTTTATTTTTATTTTTAAATACATATATTCTCCTCCCTTAGATGCTATGAAGAGGTGGAGCCCAAATGCCACAGACTCCGAAATTGATGCAGCGATGGCAGAACACCTGAAACACGCTCCAGGAAGAGCTGGTGGTGGTGGATTCAAAAAATGAGCCAAACAATGTGTTTAAGGGATAGATCACCCAAAAATGAAAATTGTCGTCATTTACTCAACCTCATGGTGCAAACCTTTATACCTTTCTATGTTATGCTAAACACAAAGATGTTTGGAAGAATGTTTGTAACCAAGCAGATGTCACTTCCCATTAATTACCATAATAATTTTTTCTCCAATAATGGTAGTCAATGGTTGCTCTATTTGCCTGGTTACAAACATTCTTCAAAATCTTTTTTTGTGTTTAGCAGTTTTTCATTTTTGGGTGAACTATACCATGGTAAAAAATAATATTTTCAAATATATTTCAAAATATACAAAAAAATGGGCAAAATTTTTTTTTTTGCTAAAATATATTTCATAATATATTTACATAAATATATTTTCTTCAAATACATTTTTTGGCCATTTTTTTGTATATTTTTAAATATACTTGAAAATGGCCAAAAAATATATTTTAGAATATATTTACATAGATATATTTTCTACAAATACTTTGGCCATTTTTTTTTTTCTAAATTTATTTAAAAAAAATATATTTTGCCCTGCATATATTTCAGTCTAAGAAAAATGCATTCACAAAGTAACATTTGAATAAAATCTTTATTTGCTGTCTAAACTGT
>JARPMJ010009065.1:0-29959 GCA_033366665.1 Phoxinus dragarum | reverse complement strand
TTTATTGTTTATAGAAACCATACAACTCTATATCTGATTCCCATTCCACTCTATGGCTGATTCACGATCTGTTACAATAACCGAGTATGGACCGAATATGGACTCTGTGTTTTTAATGGACACACCATCCTGGTTGCACATTTCCTGAACCAAACATTCCTAAACTTTACACAGATAATCTGTTAAGGAAATATACGTTTCCGCTATAGATTTATATTACAACTGTGGCATGTTGTAGCTGTAGTTTCTAAATGTGTAGGTTGCTATTTTACATTTAATAAAATGCTATAGATCAATGAAAAAAATAAGTCAACAGTGCATGGTCATGATGAGTCATAATGGTCTTAGCTAATTGTAACAAATATTTCAAGAACTATGGTACATTTTCATTAGGGCAAGTATAAGTCAGAATCAAGAGCTTTAACAATTAGTTCTCTTACGTAGAGTTCTCTCCTACTGCGTCGAAAGACGCTACGGCAAAGATATTTCTTTTTCGAGATTGAAGCCTAAAAATGAATCCTTAATTTTGTAAATATTGTAAAAACGCTTTTCTGTAGCATACAACCTTAGGCGGAGCAAATCGCGCGCCCATTGGCTGCTCCGCCAGAAAAGCACAGCCTATGCGAGGCCAGTGACGCTGACCAATGAGGACGCTTCGCGCCCTTCTGCGTCATCTCCCGCCGAAACGGGCGTGGGTCTAGGCCTATAAATACGAGCATAGCTGTCCTCCCACTCTGATTTTCTATTCTTCACGAAGCAACACGCATTGTAGGAGGACTGGATTCGAGCCGCCACAGCCGTTTGGAACAAGCACCTCAGCAGGACGAGCCCCTTATCTGAAGCCGCCGTCTTCGCCGCCTTCAGCCGCCGTTCCCTGCTGCGCTTCTCCGGCGTGGAATATCCTTTTCACTTTGTGTGTGTTTTGTGTGTGTGTTCGCCTACAGCGTCACCCATTTTTTCTCACAGAAAGAGCAAACGAGTGTCTTTCTAAAGATGCCTCGTCATTCCTGCGGCTCCTGTCGAGCCGCGCTCATCGACGGGGACCACCACGTGCTGTGTGTTTCCTGCTTGGGCGAGGAACATGCAGCTATCGCTCTCGGTGATGGCGGCTGCCATCACTGTGACATGATGCCCATCGCAACTCTGCGGGACTCGCCTTGCATCATTCGCAGAAGCTGCTCACCCACCCCCTGTAGCGCCGCACCGCAAAAAGCGCTCGCGCTCAGCGGGTCCCGGAACCTCCCTCCACGAGGAGCTCGCCGCCGGCCCACCGCCGCCGCTAGCTCCTCTCACTGCTTCATTGGAGTCGCTCTCCGACGGGACAACGGCCGCAGCCCGCCGCCTTATCTGTCATGGAAGACGACCAGCAAGCCGTATCTGAGGGGGATGATGACTGCTGTTTGCTTCTCGCTTCGGGGGAGCGAGGGGATGGGCGAGCTCCGTGGACCTCCCCTCCTCCGCTGTTCCCGCTCACGACCAGAAAGATCCTCGCGCAGATTCGCCGAGGAGACTGGTTTATGGCAATAGATCTGAAAGACGCGTATTTTCACATACAAATTGCGTCACGTCACAGGCGATTTTTGAGATTCGCCTTCGAGGGGCCGGGCATATCAGTACACAGTCCTGCCATTCGGCCTGTCCCCTAGCACCCTCGTACATTTACAGTGTGCATGGACGCGCCGCTGGCACCCCTGAGACTCCAGGGCGTTCGAATTCTGAACTATTTGGACGATTGGCTGATTCTGGCTCAATCGTCTTCAGAGCTCGCTCGCCACAAGACACTAATACTCAATCACCTCGAGTGCTTAGGTCTGAGAGTCAATTGGGGAGAAAAGTTCACTGTTTCCCAGTCAAAGGATCTCCTTTTTAGGACTGGATCTGAACTCGCTGTCTATGACAGCACGGCTGTCATTACAGCGCAGGCGAAACACCCTGCAAATGGCGAAATCCGTCCGCAGCGGCCATATAGTGCCGCTCAAGAGATTTCAGAAAATGCTAGGCCTCATGGCCTCAGCCTCAACAGTACTGCAACTGGGCCTGCTGCGCATGCGCCCACTGCAGTTCTGGCTGAGAGCGCGCGTACCGTGCCGAGCATGGGTTCACGGTCGCTATCGCCTCAAGGTCAATCAGGAATGCATTTCAGCCCTGACACCATGGAGAGCGTCAGACTGGTACCGGTCAGGTGTAAGCCTGGGGACTTCCTCGAGCCTGAAAGTGGTGTCCACGGACGCGTCCACCTCGGGCTGGGGAGCGCTGCTCGACGGCAGACCGTTCTTTGGCCAGTGGGCAGAACGAGTCGATCTGCCGCACATAAACTGCCTGGAAATGATGGCGGTGGACTTTGCGTTGAGGCGCTTTTGTCCCCGCATAAAAGGGCACCCACGTCCTGGTCCGTTCGGACAACATGTCGGTAGTAGCCTACATAAACAGCCAGGGTTGCGTGAGATCACGGAACCTCTTCAGGTTGACGGAACGCATACTGGTATGGGCCCAGCACAACCTGCGCTCGCTGAGAGCAATGCATGTGCCGGGCCACCTGAACGTAGGCCCAGACAGACTCTCACGGAACAACGTTCCTACAGGAGAGTGGTCCCTACACACACAGACAGTGCGTCTGCTGTGGAAAACGTTCGGCAGAGCGGAAATAGACCTGTTTGCAAACCAGGAAAACGCTCACTGCTCGGAATTCTTTTCGAAGAGCGCGAACGCGCTGGCCAGTGTCTGGCCCCCGCCGTCCGCTCTATGCTTTTCCTCCGGTCTCGCTCCTGCCTCAGGTGCTGGAGCGTATCAGGGAAAGCGGATGCTCAGTGCTACTTGTCGCTCCATACTGGACGAATCAACCTTGGTTCCCAGTTTTGATGCGACTGAAGAGTACTGCCCCGTGGCCGATTCCAGTGAGGAGAGACCTCCTCTCGCAGGCCAAGGGCTCGATTTTGCATCCTCGCCCGGATCTCTGGTCCCTACACGTGTGGGCCATAAACGGGTACCCCCTAACCTCCCAAAGGGAGTGTTAGACACGACTCGAGCAGGCTAGGGCCCCGTCTACTAGACGGCTCTACGCTTCCAAATGGTCGGTGTTCTCTGGTTGGTGTTTAGACCAAGGTCTGTCACCACTTCAGTGCGAGAAACAGAGATTCTCTCCTTCCTGCAAGAGCTATTGGATAAGGGGAAGAACCCCCATCCACGCTCAAAGTCTATGTGGCAGCCATATCAGCGTTCGTTAATCCAACGTTTGGCCATTCACTGGGCAGGAAACGACCTGGTGGTCCGTTTCCTTAGAGGAGCCAGGAGGTTAAATCCTCCAAGGCCTCCTTCAGTCCCCCGTTTGGGACCTTTCTACGGTGTTGAACGCTATGAAAGGGGGCCCCTTTCGAGCCTATTCACTCAGTTGACATGAAGCACCTGTCCTTCAAGACCATGTTTCTTTTGGCTCTCGCTTCAGTGAAGCGTGTGGGGGATTTGCAAGCGCTCTCAGTTAGAGCCTCTTGTATGGAGTTCGGGCCCAACGACTCTGTAGTCGTGTTGAAACCGAAGCATGGGTACGTACCTAAGTCCCTCAACACACCGTTCAGGGCTCAGGTCATCTCCCTGTCGGCTCTGCCGGCCTCTGAGGACGGAAATAGCTCCCTTTGCCCGGTCAGGGCATTAAGAGCTTATGTGTCCCGCTCCGCTGTTTTTCGACAGACGGAGCAGCTCTGTGTTTCGTTTAGTGGGCGCTCTAAAGGGCGAGCCGCGACGAAACAGAGTCTATCTCGATGGGGTAGTGGACGCTATTGCGCTAGCCTACGCATCTAGAGGTTTGGAATGCCCACTGGGCATCAGAGCACATTCTACGAGAGGCATGGCCTCTTCATGGGCTTGGTATAGCGGAATCTCGTTACAAGATATCTGTATGGCGGCAGGCTGGGCCTCCCCCGTCTACATTTATAAGGTTCTATAACCTAGAGGTCCCTGCGTTGCAGGCTAAACTGCTCTCGGTCTAGAAGACTATGTATAGTGTTCCTGCCCCGCGCTGCGGCCCAGGTCACTCCAATGTTTTAAGCATCACTCACTGATAATGTGTCCCATGAGCATGCTATTACCCTTCATATATATCTATATTACATATATATGTTATTATGCCCTTAGAGGCACTACTATAAAGGGTTGATGCTAATTTTTAGCCGCTCTCCCTATACGTTCTTGGGGTAGGGCGCTTGTATACCAGGGCGTGCGCGCCCTCGGGTGTCTGTGTCGGTCCAAGAGCACGCACGGCGTGTTACAGTGGTTCCCGTAGCGTCTTTCGACGCAGTAGGAGAGAACTCTACGTAAGAGAACGTACTCGGTTACTAACGTAACCTCGGTTCTCTCTAGGAGAGGGGAACGAGTACTGCATCTCAGGCCGTGCGTGCCCACGCTGCGTCGCTTCAGTGACGAAAATCAGAGTGGGAGACAGCTATGCTCGTATTTATAGGCCTAGACCACGCCCGTTTCGGCGGGGAGATGACGCAGAAGGGCGCGAAGCGTCCTCATTGGTCAGCGTCACTGGCCTCGCATAGGCTGTGCTTTTCTGGCGGAGCAGCCAATGGGCGCGCGATTTGCTCCGCCTAAGGTTGTATGCTACAGAAAAGCGTTTTACAATATTTACAAAATTAAGGATTAATTTTTAGGCTTCAATCTCGAAAAAGAAATATCTTTCCCGTAGCGTCTTTCGACGCAGTACTCGTTCCCTCTCCTAGAGAGAACCGAGGTTACGTTAGTAACCGAGTACGTTTTCCCCACATTTGTTCTGTTGTAATTATGAAAAGCCTTCAGATATTAAGAGAAAATCATGAAGAGCCTGGTGAACTGTTAAGGTCTATTGAATAAACCATTTCAATAGGCCTATAAGAAAATGGTAATTTTTTTGTAGTTCGTCTGACTTCCTTTTGTCATACTGGTTCCAGATGCTTAAATCAAATCAAATACACAGAAATCCTATGCAAACAAGTAACTGTTAACTATAGGCTATCAATTTATTGCAGTTATTTTATACCACAAAAGACCATTTTGCAAAATAAATAAGCAAACAAATAAATAAATCTCACTAGGGTTTACCAATAGGCATCAGATCATCATATTATCCTGATTTCTGAAGGATCATGTGACACTGAAGACTGGAGTAATGATGCTGAGATCTTTGATCACAGGAATAAAATTACACTTTACTATATATTCACATAGAAAACAGCAGATTTACATTGCAATTTTTGTTCTGTTTTTCTCTCAGAACATCCACTCAGTGTGATAAATAACTGGGGATATGACATGGTCTGACAGTGCCACTAAAATTACTAATGAGCTAAATAGACTAGCAGAAATAGATGGATGAGGGCGGCTGTGTAAAATGACTGAGTGAAACTTAGTCAGTGAGATGAATGTGACAGAACGATGGGAAGGCTCTAATGATTACTATAAATGTAAGTTCCAGGATTCAAGGGAGTTAGTGTGTTGACATGTTAGACTGGAAGAATGAAGAAAAAAGTGCAAAAGTAAGCAGAATTTTGCTTCTAGGAGAGTTTTTAAGTAATGACGTGCTGCATATATCATGTATACTGCCCAAGACATTTGGTAGTCCGAGGTCCATCGTGATTCCTGAAGTGCTGGGATGGGATGTGAACTATTTGTTTCACCTAGTCTGGCCTTTGTATCAGGGGGTGTCCCAAACTCGGTCCTAGAGGGCCACCGTCCTGCAGAGTTTAGCTCCAACGAGCCTCAACACACCGTCCTGAATGTTTCTAGTATGTCTAAGACCTTGACTAACTGGGGTTCGGGTCAGGAAGCAGACAGACTGGCTAAGCCGACCGTCTGCTAGCGGCCCTCACGTCACCCAGGTCAGATAAACCCCATCAACACTTTCACCTAGATATCATCATGTAGAGACTGTGTCTGTTCCCCGAATTAGGAAATACAAAAAACTCCCAAACCCATCTAAGGGAAAAAATTTAATTGATGCTCAACAAATTAAAAACAGATATAATACAGATGAACAAATGATAAAGCTCGGGTTGCTGAATATTCGATCTCTCACATCAAAAGCACTTATTGTTAATGATATGATTTCAGATTCATAACCTAGATGGACACGTCATGTGCTTTGAGGCTCCAGAGTCGATCAACCCACTCAACCGGTTGTGTCATCTTATCCTGATTTACCTCAAAGGCACTCTCAGACAAGTCTTCATCATGTTCACATATTACATTTTTAGCTTTGTGAGTTTTAGTCTGTTTTTTCTTACTTGGACAGTCACGCTTGATATGTCCTTCTTTCCCACACTTGTAACATCTCCACATCTCCACGAGCCGGATCTGTCAGCTCTCACTGCCTTGGAGTTAGCCTGCATATCACTACCAACTTGTGTTCGCCACCGGACCCACCACTGGACATAGCACCGCACAATTCTGCTCTTGCCTGTGCATTTGCTCCTTCTGCCACGTCTTCAGTCTCCATCACCATGCCCCATAGTCCTTGAGCTTTCAGCAAATGTACCATTTGACATTTCCACGTTTCCCCAGTTCTCTGGCCCACTCAGCTTTTCAATAAACAGTTTATCATCCATTGTGAATTCCACAACACTGTCTATTTCCCACACACACACACACACAAAATAATCCTGTGTAAAAGTACCATCTTTGCTTTAGCGAAGATCTGGGCCCATAGTTTCACATGCTTTTTATTATATCCAACGAAGAAGAAATGCAACGAAGAAGAATGAATAACAGAACTGTAGTGACACTCTAGATGGCAATACAACAGTGACATCTATTGGCAAAATTACTATGTTACAACAATACAGACTTTATCAAAAAAATTTGTAACAGAGTTAGTATTGGCTGCAGATAATGCCCTAATTGTTGGTGATTTTAATAAGCATGTAGATAACGAAAAAGACACATTGGGATTTGCATTAACAGACATTAAATAAAATAGTCCAGTGCTGTGGTACAACGAGCACACTTGGGCCCTAAGAGTGCAACAGGAAGAAATCAAAACTAGAGGTTTTTTTTCTCACTTTTCATGGAAAGAAAGCATAATTCCATACAGAAAGGCCTTAAAAACGGCTAGATCTGCTTATTTTTCAACCCTATTAGAGGAAAACAAACACAATCCTAGGTATTTATTTGATACAGTGGCTGACAAGAAATAAAGCTTCTACATCTGAATTTTCCAAAGAACATAGCAGTAATGATGTCACTATTATGTTAAGTTTGTTTTCATTAGTCACATGTTTTCCTTTATCAGTTTTCCCGCCACTCCTTTGTTACCATGGTAACTGCCGTTATTAGTTAATTTGTACCAGCTGTTCTGTTAATCATCTCGTTTGTGTTTGTTACTTAAGTTAAGCCCTTACCTTCATTCCCTGTCCGATCACCGTTAAGTTTAGTTGTGTTTGCCATCGCCTGTCTCTCTGCCTGCCTGAGGTATTAAGATTAAACTTTGAGTGTTCTGAACTGGATCTGTTTTGCTTCGTCTTCGTGCCTGAAACACAACGTGACAGATGATCAGACAGGCCGAGATGGATGAACGGGCAAAGTTTATCGCCGTGGCCCAGGAGAGCCACAGTTTTTTGGATTATACGAGGGAGAAATCTGCGCTCATTCAAGGATGTGCATTTAAGTTATTGCATGGACGGAGAAAGTACCGACACCTGCAGGTTTTCATCTGACGGTACATAAGCATGTTATAATCTGTTCCAGAGAAACGGTACCGCAGAACGAGTGTAGCCTTTATATCTATAGACGTTTTTAAATCTGAAAACTCCAAAAAGCAACGACATTGTCAGACATCCATTAGTGCGTGTTCACAGAGGAGAAAACCTGGACAGAAGGCGTGGCCGAAGTAATGGGTGTATTAAATTATATGAAATAATCTACAAAAAAAGCACAAACACGCCAGAGATGGCAAGTTCAGCAGCTGGAATTTGCTGAGGTGAAGTGACGGCTAACAGCAGACAAACGGCTAGTAGTGACATCAGCGGCAATCCACCTGTCACTCAAGTGGCCACGCTCTTAATTATGCAGAATTTCAAGGCTTAATATAATTTAAACGGAGGAGTTATAAAAAAAATTCACCCCTCTCACAGTTTTCATGAAGGGCAAAATTAGCTGTATAGATCAAAGCCACAGAGAGAACCAGGCTGTAAACATGTTTTTTTCTGCTGTAAAGTTGGGCATTTTAACATGGGGGAGATACAGATTTGACTCACTTCTGCAGCCAGCCTCAAGCGGCCAGTCGAGGAATTGCCGAATAATTCACTTCCGTGTTGGTTTCAAGAAAGAGACAGGGAGGTTGCCGCTTGGCCTAGACACGACCACAACACATGTAGTCAGCTGGATCCGGGCTGTATGCAGATCAGATGTTGGACCTGCGCCTAGACCCG
Organism: Phoxinus dragarum; assembly: GCA_033366665.1. NCBI lineage: Eukaryota > Metazoa > Chordata > Actinopteri > Cypriniformes > Leuciscidae > Phoxinus > Phoxinus dragarum. The sequence continues at coordinate 21,560 of JARPMJ010009065.1, read as the reverse complement.
ACCACAACACATGATGTAGTCAGCCGTATCCAGATCAGATGGAGGACCTGCGCCTAGACACGACCACAACACAGGATGTAGTCAGCCGGATCCGGGCCGTATCCAGATCAGATGGAGGACCTGCGCCTAGACACGACCACAACACATGATGTAGTCAGCCGGATCCGGCCGTATCCAGATCAGATGGAGGACCTGCACCTAGACACGACCACAACACATGATGTACTCAGCCGGATCCGGGCCGTATCCAGATCAGATGGAGGACCTGCGCCTAGACACGAGCACAACACATGATGTAGTCAGCCGGATCCGGGCCGTATCCAGATCAGATGGAGGACCTGCACCTAGACACGACCACAACACATGATGTAGTCAGCCGGATCCGGGCCGTATCCAGATCAGATGGAGGACCTGCGCCTAGACACGACCACAACACATGATGTAGTCAGCCGGATCCGGCCGTATCCAGATCAGATGGAGGACCTGCACCTAGACACGACCACAACACATGATGTACTCAGCCGGATCCGGCCGTATCCAGATCAGATGGAGGACCTGCACCTAGACACGACCACAACACATGATGTAGTCAGCCGGATCCGGGCCGTATCCAGATCAGATGGAGGACCTGCGCCTAGACACGACCACAACACATGATGTAGTCAGCCGGATCCGGGCCGTATCCAGATCAGATGGAGGACCTGCGCCTAGACACGACCACAACACATGATGTAGTCAGCCGGATCCGGCCGTATCCAGATCAGATGGAGGACCTGCACCTAGACACGACCACAACACATGATGTAGTCAGCCGGATCCGGGCCTTATCCAGATCAGATGGAGGACCTGCGCCTAGACACGACCACAACACATGATGTAGTCAGCCGGATCCGGCCGTATCCAGATCAGATGGAGGACCTGCACCTAGACACGACCACAACACATGATGTAGTCAGCCGGATCCGGGCCGTATCCAGATCAGATGGAGGACCTGCGCCTAGACACGACCACAACACATGATGTAGTCAGCCGGATCTGGACCGTATCCAGATCAGATGGAGGACCTGCACCTAGACACGACCACAACACATGATGTACTCAGCTGGATCCGGACCGTATCCAGATCAGATGGAGGACCTGCACCTAGACACGACCACAACACATGATGTACTCAGCCGGATCCGGGCCGTATCCAGATCAGATGGAGGACCTGCGCCTAGACACGACCACAACACATGATGTAGTCAGCCGGATCCGGGCCGTATCCAGATCAGATGGAGGACCTGCGCCTAGACACGACCACAACACATGATGTAGTCAGCCGGATCCGGGCCGCATCCAGATCAGATGGTGGACCTGCACCTAGACACGACCACAACACATGATGTAGTCAGCCGGATCCGGGCCGTATCCAGATCAGATGGAGGACCTGCGCCTAGACACGACCACAACACATGATGTAGTCAGCCGGATCCGGGCCGTATCCAGATCAGATGGAGGACCTGCGCCTAGACACGACCACAACACATGATGTAGTCAGCCGGATCCGGCCGTATCCAGATCAGATGGAGGACCTGCACCTAGACACGACCACAACACATGATGTAGTCAGCCGGATCCGGGCCTTATCCAGATCAGATGGAGGACCTGCGCCTAGACACGACCACAACACATGATGTAGTCAGCCGGATCCGGCCGTATCCAGATCAGATGGAGGACCTGCACCTAGACACGACCACAACACATGATGTAGTCAGCCGGATCCGGGCCGTATCCAGATCAGATGGAGGACCTGCACCTAGACACGACCACAACACATGATGTACTCAGCCGGATCCGGGCCGTATCCAGATCAGATGGAGGACCTGCGCCTAGACACGACCACAACACATGATGTAGTCAGCCGGATCCGGGCCGTATCCAGATCAGATGGAGGACCTGCGCCTAGACACGACCACAACACATGATGTAGTCAGCCGGATACGGGCCGCATCCAGATCAGATGGAGGACCTGCGTCTAGACACGACCACAACACATGATGTAGTCAGCCGGATCCGGGCCGTATCCAGATCAGATGGAGGACCTGCACCTAGACACGACCACAACACATGTAGTCAGCCGGATCCGGGCCGTATCCAGATCAGATGGAGGACCTGCGCCTAGACACGACCACAACACATGATGTAGTCAGCCGGATCCGGACCGTATCCAGATCAGATGGAGGACCTGCACCTAGACACGACCACAACACATGATGTACTCAGCCGGATCCGGGCCGTATCCAGATCAGATGGAGGACCTGCGCCTAGACACGACCACAACACATGATGTAGTCAGCCGGATCCGGGCCGTATCCAGATCAGATGGAGGCCCTGCGCCTAGACACGACCACAACACATGATGTAGTCAGCCGGATCCGGGCCGTATCCAGATCAGATGGAGGACCTGCGCCTAGACACGACCACAACACATGATGTAGTAAGCCGGATCCGGCCGTATCCAGATCAGATGGAGGACCTGCACCTAGACACGACTACAACACATGATGTAGTCAGCCGGATCCGGGCCGCATCCAAATCAGATGGAGGACCTGCGCCTAGACACGACCACAACACATGTAGTCAGCCGGATCCGGGCCGTATCCAGATCAGATGGAGGACCTGCGCCTAGACACGACCACAACACATGATGTAGTCAGCCCAATCCGGCCGTATACAGATCAGATGGAGGACCTGCACCTAGACACGACCACAACACATGATGTAGTCAGCCGGATCCGGGCCGTATCCAGATCAGATGGAGGACCTGCGTCTAGACACGAACACAACACATGATGTAGTCAGCCCGATCTGGCCGTATACAGATCAGATGGAGGACCTGCGCCTAGACACGACCACAACACATGATGTAGTCAGCCGGATTCGGGCCGCATCCAGATAAGATGGAGGACCTGCGCCTAGACACGACCACAACACATGTAGTCAGCCGGATCCGGGCCGTATCCAGATCAGATGGAGGACCTGCGCCTAGACACGACCACAACACATGATGTAGTCAGCCCGATCCGGCCGTATACAGATCAGATGGAGGACCTGCACCTAGACACGACCACAACACATGATGTAGTCAGCCGGATCCGGGCCGCATCCAGATCAGAAGGAGGACCTGCGCCTAGACACGACCACAACACATGTAGTCAGCCGGATCCGGGCCGTATCCAGATCAGATGGAGGACCTGCGCCTAGACACGACCACAACACATGATGTAGTCAGCCGGATCCGGGCCGCATCCAGATCAGATGGAGGACCTGCGCCTAGACACGACCACAACACATGTAGTCAGCCGGATCCGGGCCGTATCCAGATCAGATGGAGGACCTGCGCCTAGACACGACCACAACACATGATGTAGTCATCCGGATCCGGCCGTATCCAGATCAGATGGAGGACCTGCGCCTAGACACGACCACAACACATGATGTAGTCAGCCGGATCCGGGCCGTATCCAGATCAGATGGAGGACCTGCGCCTAGACACGACCACAACACATGTAGTCAGCCGGATCCGGGCCGCATCCAGATCAGATGGAGGACCTGCGCCTAGACACGACCACAACACATGATGTAGTCAGCCCGATCCGGCCGTATCCAGATCAGATGGAGGACCTGCACCTAGACACGACCACAACACATGATGTAGTCAGCCGGATCCGGGCCGTATCCAGATCAGATGGAGGACCTGCACCTAGACACGACCACAACACATGTAGTCAGCCGGATCCGGGCCGTATCCAGATCAGATGGAGGACCTGCGTCTAGACACGAACACAACACATGATGTAGTCAGCCCGATCTGGCCGTATACAGATCAGATGGAGGACCTGCGTCTAGACACGACCACAACACATGATGTAGTCAGCCGGATCCGGGCCGTATCCAGATCAGATGGAGGACCTGCGCCTAGACACGACCACAACACATGATGTAGTCAGCCGGATCCGGGCCGTATCCAGATCAGATGGAGGACCTGAGCCTAGACACGACCACAACACATGATGTAGTCAGGAGGATCCGGGCCGTATACAGATCAGATGGAGGACCTGCGCCTAGACACGACCACAACACATGATGTAGTCAGCCGGATCCGGGCCGTATCCAGATCAGATGGAGGACCTGCGCCTAGACACGACCACAACACATGATGTAGTCAGCCGGATCCGGGCCGTATCCAGATCAGATGGAGTACCTGAGCCTAGACACGACCACAACACATGATGTAGTCAGGAGGATCCGGGCCGTATCCAGATCAGATGGAGGACCTGCACCTAGACACGACCACAACACATGATGTAGTCAGCCGGATCCGGGCCGTATCCAGATCAGATGGAGGACCTGGGCCTAGACACGACCACAACACATGATGTAGTCAGCCGGATCCGGGCCGTATCCAGATCAGATGGAGTACCTGAGCCTAGACACGACCACAACACATGATGTAGTCAGGAGGATCCGGGCCGTATACAGATCAGATGGAGGACCTGCACCTAGACACGACCACAACACATGTAGTCAGCCGGATCCGGGCCGTATCCAGATCAGATGGAGGACCTGCGCCTAGACACGACCACAACACATGATGTAGTCAGCCGGATCCGGGCCGTATCCAGATCAGATGGAGGACCTGCGCCTAGACACGACCACAACGCATCCCTGAAGTGTCAGCCCAGATTGTGTCAACTCGACTCTCCCCTGTGAAGATCTCATCGACACGACAGCCATTATCATTGATCCTCAACAAACTTGTCTCCATACCGGCGTGATGACTCCGATCTTCAACCAGATGGAACTGGATAAATATTCTGAATGTTCTAGTCCAATCTGAAATTCGGTGATTACTCATGATAAAAACCTTATGTTTTTAATATATTTCCTAATGTCATAATTTCACATTTAATCTTGAATTTTATGTAGAAACAACAAAGACAGTATATTTTACATCTTTGCGCCTCATTCTCTCACAACTCTTCTTTATGTTCATTTAAAACTATTTAACTAATTTAAGAGTGCTCAGTCTGCCTTTTATGAGGATAGTCGACAAAACGGACACAATTGCGTGTGTTAGTTCGGTCAACTTCAAGCCGAAAGAGAACTCGATTCTGCCGCTCAATTTGTCTTTGCGTGAATGGTTTAAAAGCATTTGCAAGAATAAAAGCGCATCATATAATGTAACCCCAGCCAAAGGATGACAGAAAAAACGGATGCTGCGGTAATTACGTGAAATATTTACCACGGAGTCTTCTCCTCCCATTTTTACCAGTGATCGCTTTATTCAATTTCCCACGTCGATCTGCGCACGTCAACAGCGCTACTGAGTTGTAGGTTGCCAGGTTGAGTTCACAAATGGGTTGAAATGTGTATGATGTGTTGATTGCGCGAGTAGGATGGGTTCCATACAAGATCTGGCAACTGGGCAACCTTGGAATAATATATTGATGTGATTATTCATATAACAACGTTTGGGAATACAAATTATGGGAGTTTCACGGGAGAAAGGACAAAACGGGAGGGGGACGTGAGATGGGTGTGAAATACGGGAGACTCCCGGGGAAAACGGGAGTGTTGACAGGTATGCTTCTGACCTGTAATGCTGCCTGAATCATAATCATACACTGTTCGTTTGTTGGCCAGAGGAGAACTGGCCCGACTGAGCCTGGTTTCTCCCAAGTTTTTTTTCTCCATTTTGTCAACTGATGGAGTTTGGATTCCTTCCCACTGTTGCCTAAGGCTTGCTTAGTTGGAGACACTTAATATTCAACAATATTATTGATCTGCCTGTACTGACACTATTGCATGAGAACTGAACTAAGCTGGACGATGACATCACACATCACCCTAAGGTATCCAAATGGGCAAGTACAATAAGAGTAAAGAGTTAAATAGAATAATCAAGTGTGTAGATAAATTATCATATAAATGGTCAATAATCAATTTGCATTCTAACGTAAATTCGAGGTCACAATAAAATGGAGTCAGATAAATGGTAAATGGACTGCATTTATATAGCGCTTTCACAGACCCAATGGCCACCAAAGCGCTTTACATGTTGGCTCACATTCACCATTCATACACCGACGGCGGTGTCAGCCATGCAAGGCGATCCAGCTCGTCGGGAGCAGCTGGGGTTAGGTGTCTTGCTCAAGGACACCTCGACACTTGGTCAGGTGGAACCGGGGATTGAACCACCAACCTTCAGTTTTGTAGACAACCTACATCAGGGGTGCCCAATCCTGCTCCTGGCGATCGACTGTCCTGCACAGTTCATCTCCAACCTTAATCAAACACACCTGCCTTTAATTTTAAAGTGATCCTGACGTGCTCTGAAGACCTTAATTGGTTGCTTCAGGTGTGTTTGATTAGGGTTGGAGATGAACTGTGCAGGACAGTCGATCGCCAGGAGCAGGATTGGGCACCCCTGACCTTCATGAACCACTGAGCCACTGCCGCCCCAAAAGCTAAGATAAAAGTTTAATTGGAGTTAAACTACTTTACCACATTGAAAAGACCGAACACACAGGAAACCTTCACCTACTTATCGGAAACCGTTTGGGGCCGACTGGACCGGCCTTGCACTACGAAGGCTACAATGAAGTTTCCATGTTGTGGACAGACAAGTTATTGCTAGTTTTTCACTTCCCTTTTGACAGTCTTCTGGTAAGAGTTCAATCATCTGCACCACTAGGTAACAATTTAGAGCAGTTTTTATTAACCAGTTGGTACGGTATGAGTCATATCAGGGCCCGAAGCTGTTCAATTCATCCGCTGTTGGACATCTGCTATTTTGAAGGTAACTTTCTGTTGTGAGGAATCAGTGGACTTGTCATCTCAATATACAGATCTGCAGGTGTTCTCTTAACACGTCGCAGATGTAAGTACACCTCTTTGAAAGAGAGGAAATAACTAATTTAGAGTCTCCTGTTCTCTGTATCCCTGTTGTTGTGCTGTAAGCTTGGATTTCTCCGTATCTAGGCCTTTAATCACAGTCATTGTGTTTCTTCAGTAGCCAGTCACTATCGCTCCTCTTTAACCCATTCTTTAGCTCAGCCATTCCACTGAACCGACACTTTTTGGCTTCGTCTTTGTTTCCTTGGAAGAATTTGATGTCTTTTGCTTTCAATCTGTAGCATTCGAAGGATCACTGCCTAATCACAATTTACAAAGATCTAGCAGATAAACCAGGGATAAAAACAGCATTGCTCTGCCCACAGCATTTACCATCAATTGTGTCTCATTCTCTCTCTTATACACATTCTGTTCATCTCTCTCTATTCTGCATCCTTCATTCTACGTCATAATGGCTTGAGATATGACAGGGACAGTCTCTGTATAAAAATAGAGAAGTATGAATGAATAGGCGGCAGATAGACAGATGAGGGAGGCAGTAAAAAGGTAAATATTAGTCAGTGAGACAAAGATGACAGACTGATGACAAGGTTCTGCTCATCTCTATTATAGGAAGTGAAAGGATAGTAGGAGTAACGCAAAGCCACTGATTAAGACAAAAACAGGTCAGGTAGTTAATCATAGAGGTAAACCGAGTGGACAGAACTAAACAGGCGGGGAGCATTTTGATGCGGGCAGGATATGAGGTTTAATATAGATATAAAGGCATGACATCACTTTTTTGGACTTTACACAAATTGAATAGTACCTCAATTAAATACAATTAAAGTACACTCACATGACATGAAGACTCCAGACCATCTTTCTGTAAAGCGTTCTACATGGAGCCGGTCACGCACAGATGGATGCTGCCATGTTGATCACCAGCCATGGAACTGAGTTACTGTTACATATAATACTAACAATATTATGTTTACCATATACAGTATAATGCTTTAAAAAATCATTGCGTTGAATCCAACAATGTCCATTATAAATGTGTTTAGTATGAGATGGAAAACATAGTTGAGAACAACTATTAAGAAAGAACAAACAGCTTCATTTTAAAGTTGAGGCAGTTGTTAAATAATCCATGCATCCAGAGTGAAAGGTGTAAGTATAAAGTCCAAAACCACTGCTACCATTGGGTTGAATAAAAGCAGCCTAATGTAAGATAAAAACTGACTGGCTGTTTCCTGTATATTCAACACTCTTACTTTAGCAATAAAAACAAATACATGAAACACAAATGTGATGTTTATGGTTGATTGAATCACTGAAGGTCAACAGCAAAGGCATTGGTGAATAAAGTGAGATGAAATGCATAAAGTAGGCTATTTGTGTAATTTAACATATTTATTCATTGCAGTTTGCCGTGATATTCTGAGTTTGCATTTCACCGTTTTTATTCATTTTGAGTAATAGTGAATCTGTGACATGAGTAAACGCTCACATTTAGTCTAGAACTTCAGTAAACATCATATTTACACATAGTGCACACAAGTTTCTATTTCAGTGTTAAAATTGTCCTATCCCAAATGAATTAACACAGCTTTAAATAACCCATTCATAGGTTACTTTTCTTGACATTTCTAAACACTGCTTTATTTTTAAAACACTTCTAGGTTTCAAAATTCATAAAAGTTGTGTTAATTTGTGAAGATTATTATTGGTCACAGAGCTTATTTCATGCAATAGTTCAAAAGCCAATGGGAAAATCCTATTGGTTTTTGTTGCCTGAACCAGGGTAATGTTAACCTCTTGCCTACAGAACGCATGTGCATCATCCCTGCAGCGCTCTTGCAGAACTCCTGCGTGGACACACACTTTTGGAACCAATTGGAAATGACTCACTTCAGTTTTCAAGACATAAAATGGTGACACAAGTACATTGGGAAATTTCTATGAAAGGTTTTCTGGTTGTCAACCTCTGTAAGAAGGATCACATGTGCAAAGCTGAAAACATGTTTATGGAAGTAGGACACACAGTGTGAGTTGCCCAGTGCAGGTTGGCAGCTGTCAAAGGGCACACATATGAACTGACATGGACACACAAACATGTACACCCTCTCCCCAAACCCGTCTGTTGCTCTTTAAAGTGTGTGTCACTGCCCCAAGTGTTGAGGGGGAGTGTGGTCATCTGTCTGATTTTGCCTCGTGTGTGTGTGTGTGTGTGTGTGTGTGTGTGTGTGTGTCTTCCCCCACGGCCCCCTGTAGCGCGGAGAATGTTCAGTGATGACTGAACTGGTGGGCTCAGAGAATGGTCTATGTATGAAGCCTCAGGCTCGGCAGTGTTGTCTCTGCAAAGCACACTAACAACAAAGGGCACTTATGACGAGTGTGTGCTGTGTGTACGGTATGTTTCTGCAGGCTGTGTGTTCCTTCCCTCCATGGTCCCTTGCCCTAACCTTTGATTCGCAGTGATGAGTGAGCTTGTGGGTAGGCCTACAGATGAAAGTGTGTGCTCTTGTGTGTGTGTGTGTGTGTGTGTGTGTGATATTCAGTGTTTGTCATGTGATATTTCATAAGGTCCACTGGGAAGATCAGTGGGAGGAACACAAGAACTGTGCATATTAAGTGTGCTTAACTGTACATGCACATGGCATTTGGGTAAAGCGGATTGTGTGTGTGTGTGTAGGTTTAACATTAGGACACAAAAATGATAGAAGTCGATGGAAAGTGTCCACAAAGACGTGTGTGTGTGTGTGTGTGTGTGTGTGTGTGTGTGTGTGTGTGTGTGTTTGCATGTGTCATGACATCGGTACACAGGTGTGTGTGTGTGTGTGTGTGTGTTAGCATGTGTCATGACATGGGTAAACAGGTGTGTGTGTGTGTGTGTGTGTGTGTGTCATGACATGGGTAAACAGGTGTGTGTGTGTGTGTGTCATGACATGGGTACACAGGTGTGTGTGTGTGTGTGTTTGCATGTGTCATGACATCGGTACACAGGTGTGTGTGTGTGTGTGTGTGTGTGTGTGTGTGTTAGCATGTGTCATGACATCGGTACACAGGTGTGTGTGTGTGTGTGTGTTAGCATGTGTCATGACATGGGTAAACAGGTGTATGTGTGTGTGTGTTAGCATGTCTTGACATCGGTACACAGGTGTGTGTGTGTGTGTGTGTGTGTGTCATGACATGGGTAAACAGGTGTGTGTGTGTGTGTGTGTTAGCATGTCTTGACATGGGTACACAGGTGTGTGTGTGTGTGTGTGTGTGTGTGTTTGCATGTGTCATGACATGGGTACACAGGTGTGTGTGTGTGTGTGTGTGTGTTAGCATGTGTCATGACATGGGTACACAGGTGTGTGTGTGTGTGTGTGTGTGTGTGTGTGTGTGTGTGTGTGTCATGACATGGGTACACAGGTGTGTGTGTGTGTGTGTGTGTGTGTCATGACATGGGTAAACAGGTGTGTGTGTATGTGTGTGTGTCTTGACATGGGTAAACAGGTGTGTGTGTGTGTGTGTGTGTGTGTGTGTGTGTCTTGACATGGGTACACAGGTGTGTGTGTGTGTGTGTGTGTGTGTTTGCATGTGTCATGACATGGGTACACAGGTGTGTGTGTGTGTGTGTGTGTGTGTGTGTGTGTGTGTGTGTGTGTGTGTGTGTGTGTGTGTGTTTGCATGTGTCATGACATGGGTACACAGGTGTGTGTGTGTGTGTGTGTGTGTGTGTGTGTGTGTGTGTGTGTGTTTGCATGTGTCATGACATGGGTACACAGGTGTGTGTGTGTGTGTGTGTGTGTGTACAGATGGGCGGCGTCATGCTGAAGCTGGAGCGCACTGACCTCAGTCACGGTCAGGGAACAGAACTCTGACTCAGCACAGCCCACACACGTGACATACACACACAAACACACACATCAATCTCTCACACTTCTTTTACACAATCAATTACACATGCAGCAGATTTTTGTTTTTGCGGCGTACAATTAAAAATGTGGCTCTGGGAAAGTAAAAACTTGTGTGAAAGATTGATCTAACCCCATAGCTTTCAGATTATTCAGCAGGATCGTCACGGAATGATAAAGAGATGATGAGGTAAGTGCTGGATCCAATTGCAGCATGAACTTTAATAAACAAAAGCGAGTAATTCACATATCCACATACAAGGAAATAAACGAAACGATGTGCAAGCCACAAACAACACTACACAAAGAACAGAAAGAGCTATGGGAAATATATACACAAGATAATAAACTGAAGACAAAACAGGTGTGATATAATAAGTCAGCAGGATAACCAATGAAACGTCTCAGGTTAAGCATGTAACCATGGTTCCCTGAGAGAGGAACGAGACGCCGTGTCAGATGACGCGTCCCACAGGACCTGATCTCTGAGGCACGAGGAGCAACTAGCCAAACACTGCGGATGCAGTGATGACATCACAGGGTGCTCCCCAGCGTATAAAAAGGGCACCTGAGAACACGTCATCAGCTTCAGATGTCTGAAGGAACACACGCAGGCATTCCCAAAGCAAGGCAACGCGACGCACTGAAGATTAAAAAGTCAGCCAGCGAGTGGAAACACCCTGCACAACGTGACAATGAGGAGCGTAGCCTCACTTAATACCCAGATACCTGGGGAAGGTGACAGAGACGAGGATATAATTATCATAGCCGACAAGGGCGTAGATTTGGTTTGAACATTGGGGGGGTTTTCATGTGATCATGGTATAAATATTGGGGGGGTTGTGGGGGGGTTGTAATGCATAGATTTAAATATTGGGGGGGTTATCTCCCCCCCAACCCCCCCACAAATTACGCCCCTGATAGCCGATCATCTCAAGCATCTGTCCGCTCTACTTCAAAGACGCAGCAGCAGTTTGACCTGATGCCAGCCATCTCTTTTTATTAATATCATTATTATTCTCTAATAACAATTCTCTGCACCCCAGCTCCCTCCTCAGAGGGCGAGTGAGGAGATTATTCCCCTTTAAACAAGCCATTGTTTTACCTTCCAACATAATGTAGAATCCACTGCTATGACGGTGCCACCGCCCACCCCTCCAGAGGCGGTGCACAGGCCGCCACACTCGCCTTCCGCTCTTCTCTCCAGGAACCCGTCCCTCCAGAGGCGGTGCACAGGCCGCCACACTCGCCTCCCGCTTTTCTCTCCATGAACCCGTCCCTGCGGAGGCGGTGCACAGGCCGCCACACTCGCCTCCCGCTCTTTTCTCCAGTAACCCGTCCCTGCGGAGGCGGTGCACAGGCCACCACACTCGCCTTCCGCTCTTCTCTCCAGTAACCCGTCCCTCCAGAGGCGGTGCACAGGCCGCCACACTCGCCTCCCGCTCTTTTCTCCAGTAACCCGTCCCTCCAGAGGCGGTGCACAGGCCACCACACTCGCCTTCCACTCTTTTCTCCAGGAACCCGTCCCTCCAGAGGCGGTGCACAGGCCGCCACACTCGCCTTCCGCTCTTCTCTCCAGGAACCCGTCCCTCCAGAGGCGGTGCACAGGCCGCCACACTCGCCTTCCACTCTTTTCTCCAGTAACCCGTCCCTCCAGAGGCGGTGCACAGGCCGCCACACTCGCCTCCCGCTCTTTTCTCCAGTAACCCGTCCCTGCGGAGGCGGTGCACAGGCCGCCACACTCGCCTTCCACTCTTTTCTCCAGGAACCCGTCCCTCCAGAGGCGGTGCACAGGCCGCCACACTCGCCTTCCATTCTTCTCTCCAGGAACCCGTCCCTCCAGAGGCGGTGCACAGGCCGCCACACTTGCCTTCCACTCTTTTCTCCAGGAACCCGTCCCTCCAGAGGCGGTGCACAGGCCGCCACACTCGCCTTCCATTCTTCTCTCCAGGAACCCGTCCCTCCAGAGGCGGTGCACAGGCCGCCACACTCGCCTTCCACTCTTTTCTCCAGGAACCCGTCCCTCCAGAGGCGGTGCACAGGCCGCCACACTCGCCTTCCACTCTTTTCTCCAGTAACCCGTCCCTCCAGAGGCGGTGCACCGGCCGCAACACCCGCCTTCCACTCTTCTCTCCAGGAACCCGTCCCTGTGGAGGCGGTGCACAGGCCGCCACACTCGCCTTGCGCTCTCTTCTCTCCAGGAACCCGTCCCTCCAGAGGCGGTGCACAGGCCGCCACACTCGCCTCCCGCTCTTCTCTCCAGGAACCCGTCCCTGCGGAGGCAGTGCACAGGCCGCCACACTCGCCTCCCGCTCTTCTCTCCAGGAACCCGTCCCTGCGGAGGCGGTGCACAGGCCACCACACTCGCCTCCCGCTCTTCTCTCCAGGAGCCCGTCCCTCCAGAGGCGGTGCACAGGCCGCCACACTCGCCTCCCGCTCTTCTCTCCAGGAGCCCGTCCCTCCAGAGGCGGTGCACAGGCCGCCACACTCGCCTTCCGCTCTTCTCTCCAGGAGCCCGTCCCTCCAGAGGCGGTGCACAGGCCACCACACTCGCCTTCCGCTCTTCTCTCCAGGAGCCCGTCCCTCCAGAGGCGGTGCACAGGCCGCCACACTCGCCTTCCGCTCTTCTCTCCAGGAGCCCGTCCCTCCAGAGGCAGTGCACAGGCCACCACACTCGCCTTCCGCTCTTCTCTCCAGGAGCCCGTCCCTCCAGAGGCGGTGCACAGGCCGCCACACTCGCCTTCCACTCTTCTCTCCAGGAGCCCGTCCCTCCAGAGGCGGTGCACAGGCCACCACACTCGCCTTCCGCTCTTCTCTCCAGGAACCCTTTCCTCCAGAGGCGGTGCACAGGCCGCCACACTCGCCTCCCGCTCTTCTCTCCAGGAGCCCGTCCCTGCGGAGGCGGTGCACAGGCCACCACACTCGCCTTCCGCTCTTCTCTCCAGGAACCCGTTCCTCCAGAGGCGGTGCACAGGCCGCCACACTCGCCTCCCGCTCTTCTCTCCAGGAACCCGTTCCTCCAGAGGCGGTGCACAGGCCACCACACTCGCCTTCCACTCTTCTCTCCAGGAACCCGTCCCTGCGGAGGCGGTGCACAGGCCGCCACACTCGCCTCCCGCTCTTCTCTCCAGGAACCCGTTCCTCCAGAGGCGGTGCACAGGCCACCACACTCGCCTTCCGCTCTTCTCTCCAGGAACCCGTCCCTGCGGAGGCGGTGCACAGGCCACCACACTCGCCTTCCGCTCTTCTCTCCAGGAACCCGTCCCTGCGGAGGCGGTGCACAGGCCACCACACTCGCCTTCCGCTCTTCTCTCCAGGAACCCGTCCCTCCAGAGGCGGTGCACAGGCCACCACACTCGCCTTCCGCTCTTCTCTCCAGGAACCCGTCCCTCCAGAGGCGGTGCACAGGCTACCACACTCGGCTTCCGCTCTTCTCTCCAGGAACCCGTCCCTCCAGAGGCGGTGCACAGGCCACCACACTCGCCTTCCGCTCTTCTCTCCAGGAACCTGTCCCTGCGGAGGCGGTGCACAGGCCGCCACACTCGCCTCCCCGCTCTTCTCTCCAGGAACCCGTCCCTCCAGAGGCGGTGCACAGGCCACCAAACTCGCCTTCCCGCTCTTCTCTCCAGCAACCCGCCCCTGCGGAGGCGGTGTACAGGCCGCCACACTCGCCTCTCACTCTTCTCTCCAGGAACCCATCCCTGCGGAGGCGGTGCACAGGCCGCCACACTCGCCTTCCGCTCTTCTCTCCAGGAACCCGTCCCTCCAGAGGCGGTGCACAGGCCGCCACACTCGCCTTCTGCTCTTCTCTCCAGGAACCCGTCCCTGCGGAGGCGGTGCACAGGCCACCACACTCGCCTTCCGCTCTTCTCTCCAGGAACCCGTCCCTGCGGAGGCGGTGCACAGGCCACCACACTCGCCTTCCGCTCTTCTCTCCAGGAAAACCACCGTCCCTGCGGAGGCGGTGCACAGGCCACCACACTCGCCTTCCACTCTTCTCTCCAGGAACCCGTCCCTGCGGAGGCGGTGCACAGGCCACCACACTCGCCTTCCGCTCTTCTCTCCAGGAACCCGTCCCTGCGGAGGCGGTGCACAGGCCGTCACACTCGCCTTCCACTCTTCTCTCCAGGAACCCGTCCCTCCAGAGGCGGTGCACAGGCCGCCACACTCGCCTTCCGCTCTTCTCTCCAGGAACCCGTCCCTGCGGAGGCGGTGCACAGGCCGCCACACTCGCCTCCCGCTCTTCTCTCCAGGAACCCGTCCCTCCAGAGGCGGTGCACAGGCCACCACACTCGCCTTCCGCTCTTCTCTCCAGGAACCCGTCCCTGCGGAGGCGGTGCACTTGCCGCCACACTCGCCTTCTGCTCTTCTCTACAGGAACCCGTCCCTGCGGAGGCGGTGCACAGGCCGCCACACTCGCCTTCCGCTCTTCTCTCCAGGAACCCGTCCCTGCGGAGGCGGTGCACAGGCCGCCACACTCGCCTTCTGCTCTTCTCTCCAGGAACCCGTCCCTGCGGAGGGCTCAGGCAGTCTAGAAGGAGGAGCCTGCACTTGGCAAGGAATAAATTTCCCAAAGGTGGCCGACTGTGCCCGCGTCTCTCTAAACCTGTTCACCACTGTCTCAATGGCAGAGCCGAACAGTCCAGAGGCCAAGACAGGGGTATCCCAGAGAATCGCTTTGTCATACTCTTGATGCCAGACAAATCAAGCCACAGATGCCTCTCCGCTGTCACCAGAGCAGCCATAGATTGTCCAAGGTAACGAGTCGCCTGCCTGGTAGCGTGAGGAGCGAAATCCGTGGCCATGCGCAGTTCGGAGACCGCCTCAGTCCCTCCCCCTGATCCAGGTCCTTAAGCAGGTTTGCCTGGTTGGCTTGTAATACTGACATAGTATGCAAAGCTCCGCCAGTCTGACCAGCCGTCAAATACGTTTTGCCCACCAACCTCGATGTCATCTGACATGGCTTAGAGGGCAAAACGGGAGCCTTCATCGATAAGGATATTCCCCAGGGAGAGATACCTAAATTCCTCTCCACCTGCGGCCTCCTGCCATAACCCTGCTCGCTTAGCCCCTCTACATTAGAATAATGTGAAGCAGAATGGGCCATATGAGGAGAGCATGGATGTTCCCACAAATCTGAGTGTACAGGTCTGGAAGAAACTGATGGCTCACCGGAGCTGTGGTCTTATGACTGCGCAGATATCATTTGGCTAAGCGGCTGCTTGCAATCTCACGCTTCGAGCCAGACTATTTCAAGCTCATGGCCATACATTTAGGGAAGAGTAAGGAAGGAGGGTTCAGAGACCGGCTGCCCCGCTTAGTAAGGCTGTAACGATATGCGATATTAAATCGGAATCGCGATACGCAGGTCCACGAACCTGTATCGCGATGTGAGAAGGCAGAATCGCGATTTGCGACACACCCCTTCCAGCTCCAGGAGTTATCCTTCCTGTCCAGATCCAATGCTACCACATCTTTAAATTACTATTAGTATTATTAATAGCCTATTATTATTACAAGTTAACATTATAAAATTCGTAGACATTATAAAAAGCGTCCTCCAATTACGTGTGCTACCTTAAGCTTTCCAATCATGTGACGCGTCACGCGAGCTAGTTGAAGTATGTGAGGAAACATCATGGCAAACAATCCAGAGATCGCGGACCCTCCTAATACTTTTAAGTCAGCTACCAAACACCTCCACGTTTTCCCTATTTAAATACAGTTACTCGCGTAGTGTAACTCGACCTAGGACGGTGACACAAAACAAAACGTTGCGCTTTTCTAAGCGTGTAAAATGGATAGCTATATTGTATGGCGGAATACCATAGCAAGTGCTTATGAGCACTTCGACTTGGCGGAGTAATATCTTCACTAGAGGGAGCGGGGGCCGGTGAGAGTTTTTTTCACGAGTGAAGATATTACTCCGCCAAGTCGAAGTGCTCATAAGCACTTGCTATGGTATTCCGCCATACAATATAGCTATCCATTTTACACGCTTAGAAAAGCGCAACGTTTTGTTTTGTCACGGTCCTAGGTCGAGTTACACTACGCGAGTAACTGTATTTAAATAGGGACAACGTGGAGGTGTTTGGTAGCTTCTCTGCTTGGCCCATATTGAATGAACTGAGTGAACAAAGTTTCGCCGCGCGCCACAGCGATTGAGTGCACGCACTGAGACGAGAGAGGTATGTATCAACTCGTCTTAGTTAAGGGAATAACTAAGCCTCAGTTACCTCAGTGTGAAAAAACAGTTACCATTTAATTTTCTTTGTAAATGTAAGATTGATTGAAGAAGAATTTTCAACTCGAATCATCTCCACTATGGACTTTTACTTTTTGTTTTTCAACAGTATTTTATTACAAAGAACACAGAAGTGTTATAGCTGTGGCTATATCATTTATTTTACTTAGGTATATTGTTAATAATTTGCATAGTTAATATTGTTTTTTGGTGTTCAGTTTATACAGGCTTTTTAAATGTTATTTAATAAAAATAAAAAAATTTTCCTCAAAATATTTTTTGAACTATCTCCCCCCCCCCCCCCCCCCATCCATCCCATATCGCGGTTTGTATCGTATCGTGGGTCAAAAATCGTGATACGAATCGTATCGTGGGTTTGGTGTATCGTTACAGCCCTACCGCTTAGTATCATAAACACATGCCTTCCGAATCCATGCGCTACATTTTAATATATCCTGCTCATTGTATGACTTAAAATAGTCTAGAAAATCCCAAACATATTTGTTGCAGAATGCTGAACACATTAATAATTGTTTTATTAATTCGGTGTTTATAGAGGTACACTGAATTTAGATGAATATTTTGGTGGGGCTCTGCCTCATCTGCCCATACAGACGAGCCGTCGCTGCTTGTATATTAAACTGACAAGGATCTAATTTGATCACTAGAATCCCATTTAATATGTTTTTAAATTTATCAGAACCCTACTGGTATTGGATTGTAAAAATATTTTATTGCTTAAAGGTTACAATAAATCACAAGTTGATGCGTTCATGACCTCAAGGCTAGATTATTGTAATGCTCTACTGGGTGGTTGCCCTGCACGCATAACAAACAAACTACAGCTGGTCCAAACCGCAGCAGCTCGAGTTCTTACCAGAACCAGGAAGTATGACCATATTAGCCCTGTTCTGTCAACATACATGTTAAAATCTTGCCAGTTGATAATACTTCACACAGATCCGCAGAAATGACTAAAAAACGCTGTATTTCGCAGGCAAGACAAGTAATTGGCAATATCACTTTGTAAATAAAGACTGTGCGCCACTGCACATATACATTCACAGGTGTATGCCTATAGACTAAACACGTAATAAACATGTGCACGCCGTCACCGTTTTCACAGACTAATGTTTTTGAAGTTTAACTGTATCCCTTTCAAAACTTGTTTCAAAGTTATTTCAAAAAACCTATTTCAAAGTTTGCGTTCTCAGGCCACCAAACAGCATTGTCGTGCGTTTTCTGTTTTCAGTTTAAAATGGCGTCGTGCAAGCGGCCCCTAAGTTAATAACTAATGATATTACAATGGAAATGAATCAATCAAAAACTTACTTGAGCTGGACAATAACTGTCTTCTAGATCTGCTGTACAGCCAAATCTATTTATGTTGCATTACTTTCCTGTTATCTCTGTAAAGCTGCTTTGAAACAATATGTATTGTAAAAAAAAAAAAACTTTTATAAAGGAAGGTGAATTGACTTTACTAGGAGAGCTGTATGGGTTTAAAAATAAAATATTACCCTAAAATATTTTCCTTCAGTTCAGATTAACCCTATAATGCACACATTTAATACACACATTTCCAAGGCCTCTAAATGATCAGCATGATCTGATAAACCTGTCACACGCAAGCTACAGTCCTTCTGTTGTCTGGTTGATAGTTCAGACTGTTTTATCAAGAAAAAGTATTTTAGTATAATTGTACTAATGTCCTTCTTCAGCTAGTGTCTTTCTGCTATGAAATCTGCACTGATTTTTATCAAGTAAACACAACACATCTCACACCACCGCCAGTCGAGTGTCCTCTTTAGGCCAGACAGTGAGCTACATGCCATGGCATTATGAACTCTGCCATCTAGTGTATGAATATTAGAAGGACAGTGATGAACTAATTAATTTTACCACTACTTTTGTTATTCCCCTTCCACTTCTAAGGCAAGCCAAGTTTATTTATACAGCACATTTCATACACTATGGTCATTCAAAGTGCTTTACACAGAAAGGAATTAAAATCACAAAACAAAAGCAGGGCAAATTAAAACAGTTTTAGAACTGTAGGAATTAAACGAGATTTAAAGATGATACATAGATAACTTCTCATCTGGTATCATATTTTTCACAGCTGCTTCTTTTACAATGAGATTATCCCATGATGATTGAACTGTCTCTGTGGTGTTCTTTCGTCTATGTTATCTACATCTCCGATAAATAAATAAAAAAGATTTTCCCATAAAATCGGACAGGATATGAGTGCACATGATGAAAAAAAATCATCTAAACTTACGTTGGAATCAAATTTTTTCGATCTTTTGGGATAGGATCCATATGTGTATACATATTAGTATTTAGTGTATTTTTGTATTTCTTTGATATTACGATCATAATTGTATGTGTCATACTCATACCTGTATTAATTCATATTTTAATCTTTAATCATAATCTATAATTGTGTAGGCCTTTTAAAAAGCGTATTTAAAATGTATAGCCTACTGCACTTTTCCCACCGTTAACCTTATCTGTTGCCTACACACTGATTTCATCATCATAAATGAGGCTGTACAGTATTCTAGCCTGTTTACTAATACGACTCTAGAGAAAAGAACAGTCATTTTATGTTAAACACCCGTTAAAGTTATTTAGTCATCCTCAACACACTCACTCAGACACACGCTCCGGTTTCCTCCCCCCACCCCCGCGCTCTCCCGCCCGCGCGCGCGTTACGCATGAGAGATTCCGTTTCTCCCGCGCGCGTGGGCAGCCCGTGCTGGACTATAAACGCGTCCGGTGAGCGTTTCTCCTCAGTCGCAGTCGAGCACGAGCAGCACGAGCACCAGAGCACCAGAGCTGACCGGCAGAGCAGATAGCAGGACGCGCACGCGCACACTAACTCGCTCTCGGTTTGGATTTTGGGATGGAAACTCGTGCGACTACGAGAAGCGCTCGCGCCTCCAACACTCTTACCTTCAAGAGTAAGTACCAACTTTTGTACTGTAATTATCAGTTAATGTTCAATAATTGTGTTTTATTGGATGCATAATGACAGGCATTTATTGTATAGCCTACATGTTGCATTTTTGGTTACATTTTGAAGCTCACAAGCTGCAAACACGAATTACAAGATTGTTTATGTTTGATAGATGCATATTTAATGACATTCAATTCCATATCTAACTATTGTGAATTTTACGGTAGGCTACAACTAAATTGGTAAAACTTTACAATAAGGTTCAGTTAACATTAGTTAACTACCTTAACCTTAACTAAAAATGAAATGAACAATACTTCTCCAGCATTTATTAATCTTGGTTAATATTAATTTCAACATGAACTAATACTTATTAAAATCAGTGGTTTGTTAACATTAGTTAATGCACTGTGAACTAACATGAACAAATAAGGAACAGGTGGATATTTATTAACTAACATTAACAAAGATGAATAAATACTGTAACATATATATTATTTATTGTTCATGTTAGTTAATAAATTAACTAAAGTTAACTTATGAAACTTAATGTAAAGTGTTACCAAAACATTTAATCCAAAATTAAATCAAATTCAATTAAATTAAATAAATCAATTTGTATCATTTTGTATATTTTGTAATTATATTTTATAAAATATATGACAGAAATACATATACATGTGTATATCTAAACATTGTAGAGTAAAACAAATTTTATGAAAACTTTTGATGCAATAAGGATACATTTACAATAATCAATCATGTGTTTACAATTGGGAAAATTATAAAGCAACTGTTAAAAAGCAGGTATACGCAATTATGCACAAAGGGTACATACACAGTATAATTTTCCACATTAGTACACCTTGTTCTAGAAGAGATGTGGAGTGACCAGATCAGGGGTCAGCTAATAGGAAAATCTTGTGCTGGTCACATGAATGCACGCAGTATAATAATTAATTCACGCTGTGCGTGTCTATAAGCGCCATGTTATTGTGTGGAGTTACCGGACACCGTGAGCTCCCCTCTTAAACATTCATGAGCTGCAGTAATTGAATTGGGTTCGGTTTCACAAACCTGAAGTGAATCCAAGCTTTTTGTTTCATGTCCTGTCCTGTCCTGTCATGTCCCGGATGGCCAGTTTGAGTCTCTGACAGGACAGAACTGCTTTCGTCAGGCAGGGCATATCTGGATATCAAATGTTGGCTAGTTGACCGAGCAATGACACCTCAGATAGACTCTGTCACGTCATGTTTAATCCAGCGTGACAAATGACAAAGTGTTTCTTCATGTCTGCATCACTCCAGAACTCCCAGTAACTGTAGAACCGCGAACATGAACCCCATGTTAAGTCTAGGCTCTTCTCTCTCCACAGGTGGTCTGTGTCTGTGGTTGGTGGTGTGGCTGTTGGCATGTCGCTGCGCGCCGGGTCAGGCGTGTCCCAGGCTGTGTGTGTGCTACCATACGCCCATGACCGTGAGCTGCCAGTCTCAGAACTACACCGCTGTTCCCACCGGCGTGCCCTACGACTCCCAGCGCGTCTTCTTGCAGAACAACCGCATCG